>CAHIKZ030000246.1:260000-272500 GCA_903632075.3 Acanthosepion pharaonis | reverse complement strand
AAAATTGTACAATAAATAAATAAAAAAAAATCCTGAATTAAAATAAAAAAGATATCTATATTTAACAACAAAACAAAAATATACGTCTTTTTCCCCCCACCCCAAAGTAATGAAAAAGAAAATAAGGTGGTGGGGTAAGTACAACAACAAGCAACAGATTTTTTTTTCAACAGGTATCAAAATAGGCTACAGTACACCATATGTAACCAGAAACGTCGCATCATCTTTCTATTCTTAATAATTTAAAAAATAAATAAATAAGCAACCTGCGTCACGTGCGAGAGGGAGCTGAAAAGTTCCCGGTTTGCACCCTACCTATTAAAATCTGAGCAAAAATAAAAATTTATTTTGAAAGAGTTTCTTAGTCTGGGGGAGAACTTTTCAGTCAACCCACCACCACAACACGAAAGTACCTGCGTGGTAACATTTACTTACTAGCTTCTCACCAGCCGTCAACATTTTTTATTTATATATATAATAAAATAATACACACGTTAATTGCGGTGTGACGAGAAGCGTATCCCAATTAATTAAAGAAACTTTTCCCAACAATACGAAACTCCATTTTAATTTAAACATTGTGAATGAATGAATAACAAGCACTATATTTATGATAAAAGTTTTCCTGCTCGAAGCGCAGGTGATGATGTGTAACGAGCCAATTATTTTTATATTTCAAAAGTAAAAACTCATTTAGAGAGATAGAGAGATGTAGATAGAGAGAGAGAGAGATTAGAGAAAGATGGATATAGATATAAAAAACTAAAAAGTAATTAATGGGCGGTATGTTTATTTTCTTTTATTTATTTTTAAAAAAATAATTTTGAATGTTTTAAAAAATTAGGTTTGTACGATTTTTCGCCCCCCCCCCCAAAAAAACGCATAGCATGAAGAAAAAAAAAAAGGCTCCAAAAACTTAATAAAAACAAAGTTTTATCGTGAAAAAGTTTAAGAATTATTAAAGTAATTAATGGACGGTGCAGTGTGTTTAATTTTTTTTTAAGCATTTGAAGAATACAAATGGAATTGGAATATGTACTTCTTTTTAATTTCCTTCTATCGAAACTCGAAAAAAATGTTTGCGCTTCGGTTATTTTTATTTTTTTTTTTTTTTTAGGTGTAAGTAAGTGTCAACAACTGGTGATAATTTACATACTTATTTTTATTTTTAAAAGAAAAAAAATCATTAAAAAAAACGTTCGTGTAGACTCGACTTAGTTTTAAATAGCAAACCTCTTCCCGAACTTTTTTCTCATCTGAATTATTTAAAGCACTTTGTAACTTGTTCAATTATTGAAGTCTGACTTCCTTTTCAAAAACTTTTTTTTTTAATTTATTTTTGACACATTCATTGCAATATGTTGTTTTTAAAAACTTGCGAATTGTGACAGTCTTATTTTTTTTTATACATAAAACAAGATTTATTTGATTTAAAATTAGTTGTGTTTGAGAAATTCCTTTTTTAAAGTTTAAAACAGTCGTTTTTTTTTATTTGTTTTCCCCTTGATAACGATTATTTTCGAAACAAAAAAAAATATTTGGTAAACTAAGTTAAAACTAGTTTTACGGAGTTTACCAAAGAATATTTAGTTAGAAAATATTTGGTAAATTAAGATATTAACAATTATTAATTAATAACTTAGGTTACACCGGGTATTTTTAGTAGTTTATCAAGGGGAAAAAAAATGACTGTTAATTTCTCAAACATAGAAGTAAATTTTGCACTAATGTTTTAAGTGAATTTTATTTTTATAGCAAAAACAACTTAATTTTTACACAAACAGTACATTTTTAAATAGTATTTTACTTTTTTCAGTAAAACTTTTCAAAAAGTGTAAAAAAAATAAAAAAATAAATAAAGTAAAACGAATTTAATTAAAATATACTATTGCGTGCAACGGCAATAGTGATTTTGGTAAATTTGAAATTAGTCTTTAAATACCATCACCAGACATCCTCATCGCTGCAGTAGCTGTTGCATTTTTTATTTTTGACATTTATATTTCAATAGAGAGAAGGTGGAAAGAAAGTTTCAAATGAAACGTGTTCATAAGAAATATGAAACACGGTAAAAAAATTACTTGTCCCTCTCACCCTCCGTTGTTTTTGGGTTCCTTTTTTTTCTCTTTTCCTCTTTTCCTTTTTCTCTTTTCCATTTTTTTTTTTTTGTTTCTTGAGCATTGGTTTCAAAAAAGGCAAAGAGGGTTGCTTGTTCTGCAACTTTGCACTGAATTCTCTAACTAAAATAAAAATAGAAAACTAAAAAAAAAAACTGCCTTTTTTATTTTTAAATTTATTTTATTTTGTTTTATTTTTTTCCTGAAAGTCAAGGTGTGCAGCAATTGAAATATTTCATAATGAGATTATTTTAAAATAAAATTAATGATCTGGGAAGTAAGGATCGGTTTCATGTTAAAATAGCCAGAAACCAAAGAAAAAAAATCCATTATTCTAGAGATCATAAAGTGCTTACTATGAATCCATCTTTATTCTTTTCCTTAACCTCGGGCTGATTGTTGTTTGTTTGAAAACCGCTTTTTTTTTTTCTTATGGCCTTTTGTACTAATTGACTCTTTGTTTCTCATTGACTTTAACTCCCACATTAACAGCCACGATATCATGTCAAGTTTTTGAGGGTAATCAAAATTAAGTTCTTAAAATAATAAATATATTTTCTTCGGTGGTAATGAGTTGACTGTGGTTCCAAAATGCGAGAAAAAAAAAAGAAAGAAACCTAAGGACATGTTCATTATAGAACATGACACCTGTTACAGATTTTTTCGGTGATAAAAAATATAAAAGAATAAGAAAAGATAGTCATGTGCGCGCGTTTAATATTTTTTCAGTAATTTATTATTTCCTTAAGTAAGGCTTTCAATCTCGAGGCAGGTAGACAATTTTTTTAAGTTGATCTGTTGCTCAAGCGCTAATTATAACGTTTTTATTTACATTATTTACACTGGTCGGACTGTTGTCTTCATCTTTATTGTCATATTCCCGACGTTTCGGTCGTTGTACACTCCGGCCTTCTTCAGGTGATTGGAATTTCGAACTGAACCATTTATTTCGTCCACCGGAGTAAAAAAAAAAAAAAATACCAGTGAATTTTTTAAAACCCTGATTTTATTATTATTAAAACTTTATTTGAATCGAGTTAATGGTGGTATTTCCATAATCGCCCCTTCAGACTTGCCTGTTTTTCAATAGTGAAAAATAAAATAACAGAACATATCTGAAATATTTTTTGCTTTAAAATTAACCACTTAAAATGGCCCCTTTTCAGTTATACGACTCCATATAATGCAAGTGAGGAGTTGTGCAATTTTTAGATGACTACATAGATTAAATTTGTTTTAATAATAAATATTTAATTTTAAAATTTTAATTTACTGTTCTGATTTAACTTTTTATGGAACCTAGACTTTATTTACTAGTGCAGTACTAGATTGGCAGTAAGGTCTCATCATTTGACAGCTGAATTAGCTAAACGTAATTGTAAGTTCTATGCTAACAGTTTCTTCTATTGGACTTCTCGCTTGTGGAATTTTCTCCCAGGTTCTCGCGTTCCTGTCAAATGTAATCTACAAAAATTTAAATGTATTGTTAATCGTTATCTTCTGTCTTCTCAATTCTTGTTTTTTATTGTCTTCTCTCCTTAATAGTATATTTTTATCATATTCGCTAACATTCAGTAACCTCTTACATCTTAGTTGCTTTATTGAGCAATGAGTCACTCTCCTGGAGGTTATCATCAGCCATGCTGTTGGAAGGTAAATAGTTCTCTCAGATGATTAAATGAGAGCAAGTTTTTTTTTTTTTTTTTTTTTTGTTTTTTTTGAGACATTAAAATTAACAAGCCTCCCCTTGCCCTATTTAACAACAGATTTTAGGTCATTTTTTAGATCAGCTGCCAATTTAACCATATCAAACCGATCAGAGTTCCTAAGACAGGAGTAAATAGTTGTCATCAGGAAAGTCATTTATGAAAATTAGAAATTGATGTATTTCGAAGGATAGAGCCCTAGAAAATGCCTGCATTTATGCAAAAAGATCTAGAAAAGTGGTCATTCAAGACAATTTTCATTTAAAAAAAAAAAAAAACCAGTTCAAATATTCATCCAGAAATACCATAACTGTTCAACTCATGAAGAAGACCAGTATGCCAAAACCTGTCAGCTGCCTTCGAGATATCCAAAGTTTTCTTCTCTTTTTCAAAAGATAATTTGAAGATAATGTTGTCTATTCATTTTTTTTTTTGTTGGTGTTTAATCAGATCATGCATTTGATCAACATGTCTATAATCAATTTTATCTGCTTTGTTTAAACTGGCACAAGACCATTGAAGTGATTGAAGCACTTAGTAAGAATTGAACTCCTCTACTTAGCAATTTCTTTTTATCATACTAATGCTTTGTATCAGACTGCTGAGTGCAGTTCAGTCTTATTCAAAACTGCAGTTGTAGACCAATTAGTAGAGTCAAACCGTATTATCTATGGTGACTCCCTATTCCCGATCTGGGTGTAGAAGAATTACAAAACAGAAACATGAATAAGGAGTGGGAATAAAGGAAGAGTAATCTGGAAGAGAGCAGATAGCAATTGACATGGTATTTAATTTTATGAAGACTGAAAAGCATACAGCCAGAAGAGTTTCACAAGTGAGAAAAGAAACTGTTAGCATAGAACTTACGGTTACATCTAGCCAACTTAACTGTAATTTGGTGAGACCTCATCACCAAACTAGTGCAGCACTTAAATTCGTAAAGTCGAGATACCATAGCAAAGTGCTCGTTCAAACATTTGGATTTTATTAAGAACTAGCTGTAGAGCCTGGTGTTGCCCAGGGATGTAACAGTAAGAGATAGATTAAGTATCCACCATCATAAAGACTGAAAAATAAAATTGACAAAGATTATTGTTTAAGGTTGACGAACACACGTCTTAATTGTTTTTTTGTTTTTTTTGTTTTTTTTCAAATTGGTCAAACAAAAACATTGTTTTCAAACGTTATGAGTCTACCGATTGAATAGAATTTTATTATAAACAATTGTCTTGTAAATGGAATTTTTAAAGCATTCTGAATGTAAAAATAAAGAAAAAAGTGTGCAAGACATTATAAGAAACACTATCTGCCAAAAAAAATTAAAGTTTTGTTGAAAAATGTAGGAAATCCGATCCCATATATAAAGGAACACACACAAACACACACACATACAACCAACCTGGGTTTTATAATAAGTATAACTCTATATGAGTTGTCCGCCTTCCATTCTTGGGACAGCGATGCCTCTTAATTGTGTTGTCAAATTGATTTTGTGCAAAAACAATTGTGTTTTTTCCAATTTTTGGTGCTGTCAGAACCACCGCAAGGTAATTTTACGTAGTCCTGTGAAGTTTTGTTGAAAAATGTAGAAAATCCGATCCAATATATAAACGTACAGACACACACACACACAATCTGTGTTTTATAATAAGTAAGATCTCTAGATATATAGCAGGAGCAACAAATCACCCCATTTGACTGAGCAAATCAACTGTAAAAATGAGACAAATTAGATGAATCATTTCTGTAGTCAATGAATGAAAATTTCTTTTTATTAACTGTTTTATTGAGAAGTTCCTGTGATGATCGACACTGATGTCTTTGAGACAATTTAAATAGATTCATTTTATATTTTCAAAATGCTATTATTTGTAAAGACTTAAGTTATTTTATTTTTTTTACTCTTTTTAAATATATTTTGCAAATTATTTTTAGTTTTTAATGTTGAAGTTTTGCTTTTATTTATTTATTTATTTTTTTTTTTTGTTGATTAGCCCAACTGCGGGAAAATGAAACCAACTCTGTTGATTCTGTGGGTGGGAATTCTTACTGTATTTGTATGTTGATCTGCAAAATGAGATTTTTAACCATGGTAGACATGTAAAATTATTTACTTAATCTAGTCTGGCACAAGGCTCCAATAAAGTGGGTTATCATTGAGAAACTAATTCTCCTTTAAATAGTAATGGCAATATTAGCTGTTTCCCTATAAGGAAACATTTGGCATTCATTGATTGAGCAGCTGATACTGCTTTCTGTTGGAATTTATAGAATTTTTCTCTTAAAACAGTTTTTCCTGAAAATAGATTTCTTGAGTCTACCATTATTATTTCCAGTATAGATGGGGGTTGGTTCCTTCCTAACCTTTTGTTTTTGGTAGGGTTGAATGTAAACATCTTGATTGTCATTATTTTCTCTTGGAGTTACATGGGATATCCATTCTAGTTGTCATAGCTATTGAAAATCATCAAGTGATATAGAGTTTCTTTTATTTGGTACAGTTTGTGATTCTGTAATGATAGACTATGAAGTTTGAAGAAGAATGGTCCTCTTCAAGATCCACAGGATTTATCCCCTTGAATCCATTTTTAAATCTCCATCTGATAAAATGGTTATATATAGCTGATAGTTTAGACAATGCAGTTTGAAGAAGAATGGTCCTCTTCAAGATCCACAGGATTTATCCCCTTGAATCCATTTTTAAATATCCATCTGATAAAATGGTTATATATAGCTGATAGTTTAGACAATGGAGTTTGAAGAAGAATGGCCCTCTTCAAGATCCACAGGATTTATCCCCTTGAATCCATTTTTAAATATTCATCTGATAAAATGGTTATATATAGCTGATAGTTTAGACAATGGACTTTGAAGAAGAATGGTCCTCTTCAAGATCCACAGGATTTATCCACATGAGAGTCTAGATCATATGAGGCTATCTCAGAACATAACAGTTCTTAGGTTAATGTTTTGGTTATATAGCATCTTGTAGTGTTAGGTAAAAACTACCCCTAACACAGCCTATCCCTTATTAAATTTTCTTATCTGGTATACTAAATGGATTATAACTGATCCCTATACCAATGTATTTGAAGTGATTAATATTAATTCCAATATTCTTGACTATTTCCAAAGAAGGATCTGTAATGTAACCAATCCTGACCAGATATCACAACTTCAGTCTTTTTCTCACCGATGTGACATGGCTTCCTTCTGCCTTTTCTACAGATATTTTTGTTGCTACTGCAATGATGAGCTTTTTTACATTGTGCCCTAACTACATGAATTTAAGCATGCTACTAGATTAGCAACTAAGTCCCATTATTTTACTATCGAAATAGCTAAATGCAACCACCAATTCTACACCAACAGTATTTTTCTTACACTTACTTGCCACCTTCTGTTTTCTTGGATCACTGATAACTATATTCTTCAAAACTTTAAATACAACATCAATTGCCATCTTGTTGAACTCTGTTCAGTTTTAGTCCTTTCCTCAATCCTCTTGATTTTCAATCTCATTCTTTTTTACTTTAACTCTCTGGAATCCCCTGCGTCTTAGTGGCATTATCACCTTGCTTGAGGTAAAACAATTAAAAAAAAAAATTCCACATTCTAAGTGGTCTGTAAAACATGCTTGTTAACCATATCACTGTGCTAATCCAGGGTCAGATTTTGTCTCTTCTCTAATGCTTGAGGGGCAGCCATTATTCTTCTGTTATTTTTTCTGGCTCGCTGAATAAAATCTTCAGTAATAAATTACAATTTTTATAAAATATAGTTTCACTTGCCTTGTAAAATGAGATAAACATTTTCTTTTTTTTTATGGAGAGAAATGTTACAAAAGTAGAAATTGGCAAAAGAGAACAAAGCATCTTTTATCAGTGTTGACAGACATCCAAGAATGGTTACATAAGTGTTAATCCAACTTCTAATTTATAGATTATTAAAAAAAAGCAAAAAGAAAAAAAACATTGATTTTGAATACAAGTATTAAATAGCTACATCAGAAAGTTAATGGAGAAAGTTTACTAAAATGTTTGGTCTATGAAATTGGGAAAATCCTAATATTGAGTGTTTGGTACACAGAATGAACAAAGCAATTCAATATATCACATGCCAGTATTTATCTGCAGAATAATGTCCCTAAAAGGAAGTCAGATCTAGTCAAGACTCCAACTTATGGGTTTACCTATTTTTACTGGAGATCACAGTTGTTTACTTTTTGCAACTGTCAGCAAGGCTGGTGCAAAGGTCTCATGGGCTCCCCTTGAATCTATGATACAATGCTCCCCGCCTCGGATACCCCACATTAAATTTGGTCTTGTGCCACATCTGATCACATGGGGCAGTTGATAGATATCCTGCAGTTAGTGATTCATTGTGGAATTTCCAACTTGCTTCTAGCAGTTGACTACTACTTCTACATGCTGCTGACAAATATTATGTGTTGTTCTTTTCCTAAGTATTATCATTCATTACCAACCTTTTTTTGATTATTCTATTCAGTAACCTTCCCTAGGTTACAACACATTCCTTGCCCCAGTTAACAAGAAAGATAGCTTTCTTTCGATGTTATTTTTAATGATTTCAAAATACAGCATTCTTTCTTACTTGTGGCAGTAGAGTTAATTATAAAGATAAGAATTGGAGATTCAGTCATATAATCTTATATATGCTGTTCTTGTCCTAAGTATTATTGTTCATTACCAGCCTTCATGTGATTATTCAGTAACCTTTCCTAGATTACAACATTTTGGTGACAATGATTAGCCAAAATTACAACTAAAACCTGAACATGAAAGTGGATTTGTAGATTTTCTTTGTTCTTGAGAATTTCCAACATAAAAGTATTAAACACTATTTAGTAGATTGTTTATGGGAATGGTTGCCAATTGATTCAAACTTTATAAAATGGTAAAATAAGGATATCATGATAGTTGGTTTACATATTTTTATTTGGTTAAATGTATATAAATTAATGAATAAAAAAGTTTCATATTCATTTCTATATAAACTAGTAAATAACTATTGCATTGCATTACTTTTTTATACAGTTGTATCAGTTTTTAGAATGTTATAAATATAAAATTATTCTTGTGAATAAACAATATTTCAGAAATTGGGATCATTCAAGAAATCTTCTGGGCAAACTTTTTCAGTAAGGCAAATATTTGAATTTGTCAAAATTGGGCCAAGAAATACATGAAAATTGACTTTTCTAAAGTAATTTTCATTGGATGAATCTCAGGTGACACCCAATGGACTTGATGGATGGGCCAAAGGATGGATTTTATTCAATGCAGACATGCCTGTGGCTAAAAGAAAGCTGCAAGGAGGTGGCAGTGTCATGATAGGGATTTGAATTGTCGATCAAACTATTACTGAATCATTCAAATTCTATAAAGAGTTAAACTGAACAGTGCTAACTATTGCAATTGCACAGACAAGGCTTTTTTTTTAATAGGACAATTCCCAGCCTTGAAGATTCAAAGTGAAGTGTGTATTTATGCATTGCAATGCTCTTTCTCATGTATCTAAGGTTAGCCATGGATCTTTTGACCATAAAAGGTTTACAGGAAAGAAGATTATGGAATGGTCACCATCAAGCCCCAATCTGAATTCTATCAAAAATCAATGGTCAGCTGTGAAGATTAAATTATATGAAGGCGGCAAACAATGATAGCAAAGTAGACTTTTGGGAAGCAATTAAAACCACCATGTCAGAAATTGAACCTGCTGAAGTAAAAAAAAAAAAAAAAAAAAAAAAAAATTAACAAAATCACTGGATAATAAATTGTTAACTGTTAATAAGACTCACTATATTAAAATGTAAATTCTTCAAAGACTTATATATGTTTGTTATTTGTTCTATTATAGGTGTTGATCAATTGTTGATAATTTTATTACCTTACTATTGAAGTAAAAAGTGATTTTCTGGTTTTGCATAAATTCAGACTAGTTTTTATAATAAATCCAATAAATTTTAATAAAATATGTTGTGGAGCAGTGATCAATATAGCAGAACTTCAAAACTAGGGTCAACAATTATCCATCCTACATATCCTCAGAGCTTACAGCCATATCACAATGAAACACCAGTTTTTATACAATTGCCAAAGTTAAGCAATATCGACCTTGATCAATAACCAAATAGGTGACTACTTGGGAATTCTGGGTGTTGTGAGCTTGGATGTGTGGGTGGTGTAATGGATAATGGCTTGGAATTAGAAATCAGATCTGATTTCCAATTCATGTTCATTATATTCACTTCCATGCAAATACTCTTGGGAAAGGTATGAATTCAGTTCTTCTCCTCCTAGCTATGGCATAATTAGTAGGATTTGTATCATTATCATTATCTCCAAAGATTTCTTAAAGTCTGTTATACCGGAACATACCTATTCTATTGTTAATAGACTCTCCCACAGATAATAAGTAGTAGTAGTAGCAGTTGCCAGGGGTTTCAGTGGAGTTGGTGTGTCAGTCGATGTCAGACATTAAGGCATGAACCACCACAACTAGATTGCTGCGTCATTAACTATTATTTCAAGTTCCTAACGTTTTGTACGTTGGACCCTTTTAGGACCGACTTAGTGAAATACAAGCCTCCACTGTGAAACTACTCTACAACAAAGTCTAAATATATTCTCTAGCTTTCATCATCATCATCATTCGACCTTCCTATTGTTGATCAGAACTCCATTGACAATCCCTTTCCACACTGTTCGGTGCTGTTTGCTGTTCGCAGATCCCCAATGACCAACCCTGAGTCACGAACTATGGTGTCTAGGAAAGTCAATTTTCGTGAGAAGACACTTCCAGAAAGATGCCACAGGAATAAGGATGAGACAATTTCCCTGTCGGTGGCAGTTGGTGGCAAACTTTAAATAACCCGCAAAAGGTTGATAAGATGTTGAAAAAAAAAAAAAAATCAATCAAAACCTACATATCCCCATAACATGGACTTTCTGCTTCCTCCTCCTTTACAACAATACCACTCAGTAACCCTCTACCTTGAGTGGCTCTTTGGCCTTGTATTGGGTGAATAAAACAAATATTGGAGAAATTGTCAAAATAGTTTTAAGTCGTATAAAAAACAAATATTGGAGAAATTTTTTAAAGTCAAAATAAAGTTTTTTTTAAGTCGTTCTAAACATTTTTTTAAGTCGCTTTGAAACATTTTTTTAAAGTTCGTTTTTAAGTCGTTCTTGAACATTTTTTTAAGTCGTTCTTGAAACATTTTTTTTAAGTCGCTTTAAGTCGTTTTTTTTTTTAAGTCGTTCTTGAAACATTTTTTTTTTTAGTCATTTTTTAAGTCGTTCTGAAACATTTTTTTAAGTCGTTCTGAAAACATTTTTTTTTTTAAGTTTTTAAGTCGTTCTGAAACATTTTTTTAAGTCGTTATGAAACATTTTTTTTTCGTTCTAAACATTTTTTAAGTCGTTCTTTTTTTTTTTAAGTCGTTGCGAAACATTTTTTTAAAGTCGTTGCGAAACATTTTTTTAAAGTCGTTGCGAAACATTTTTTTTAAGTCGTTGCGAAACATTTTTTTTAAGTCGTTGCGAAACATTTTTTTTAAGTCGTTGCGAAACATTTTTTTTAAGTCGTTCTTTTTAAACATTTTTTTTTTTTAAGTCGTTGCGAAACATTTTTTTTAAGTCGTTGCGAAACATTTTTTTTAAGTGAAAAAATATTCCTTATGAAAATTATTTATGATTGTATTTTTGTTTCTTATTAACTCTGTTTCTTAACCACATCCCTGCCAATTATTTTGGGAAAAACATTTTATTTTCAGACAAATTTTTTTATTTGTTTTTAATAAAGTAACTAAGAAACTGAGGCACCTTGAAGTACACAAGCAGTCACTAACACCTCTACCTAAATGACAATTAGACTCATTTCAGGCTCAGAAAGGTATAAAAAGAATGAAGATCAACATATAAACACATCTAGCTTGTTTATATTTTGGATGCGTTTATTCATCTGTGTCTGAAAAATATACTTTCAGTAAAAATGTATACACATATCTATGACAAGGAAGGGGTTAAAAACATTTCTATATCTTGGTATTAGTAATATTAGCCATTTCCATATTAGGAAATGTTCTACATTCATTGACCTTGGTTATAGAAAAAATAACAAGTTTTATATTCAATGGTATTTATTTATACATTATGCTGTCAACAACCTGAGTTAAAGTTTAAAAGAAATGCAAGACATTGCATATTAACAAATGCACTATGAAAAAAAGAAAGTCTATTTGGATGTTGTTGAAAGTTTTCATCTGATTTATACATCACTAAATATTGTAGTTTTTCTTTTTCTATTTGAATGTTGTCTGGGTTAGAATAAAAGGGTTATTGCTAAACTTCTATATTTTAATTATTTCCATGATAAAATCCTTTCGTAAGAATATTGACAGAAAGCCCCCCCAACCCCCATTAGAATGTCTGATGCTCAACTCCATGAGAGCACCTCTTTGCGACTGCTCAGTCTCACATTGTCGGCTGACCTGAGATGGAACGAATACATTGAGTCAATAGCTTCATCCACTGCTAGGAAAGTTGGCTCCCTATGCTGCGCCAGGAAATTTTTCTCGCCGGTGTCGATCCTTCAAATCAACTATTCACCCATGCATGGAGTATTGCTGCCATATATGGTCTGGAGCCCCTTC
>CAHIKZ030000246.1:157500-255000 GCA_903632075.3 Acanthosepion pharaonis | reverse complement strand
ATCAGTTTTCTCTTGCATTATTGCAGATACAGGTGCTGTATTTCACCAGGCTGAGTACTGGGAAAGAAACGTATTTAAATTCATAGTTTATAGAAAGGACAAGTAAATGTATTTTCCAAAATATACTTTTATCTTTTCATTCTGTTCTATTCCAATGTAGGTAATCCTTACTGCTTTTGCAGTGCATCTCCATCTTGGAAGCACCAACTTTTCAATCATTCAGCAGAAGACTTCTTCAGGATCAAGATAATGCAATGTAAGCTGAGGTGCCCTTCCAATCGGACCATCTTTGTAGCTAAGATGATTAGCAGAGAGCATAGCTTTTTATGGCTTCAAATGGGGTTCTTGATTCTGAAGCATTATATTTGTTGCCATCTTGATGAATGAAAGTCCTCAAGTGAGGTACAAGGGTCATTCAAAAAATCCTAAGCCTCACCTCGAAAGAGTTGGTATATTTAACAGCCCCCCCCCCAAGGGTCGTATGTGGCACAAGGCCGAGTTTATGGTGGGGTCTCTGAGCCCATAGGCTTGGCCAAAAATATTCCCTTTGAACCCGTATAAATGGGTTCAGGGTTGGTCTACCTCCCTGAATGAAACTCTGCCCTTTGGTATAGCCTCATCCAGGTTCCTCTCAAAGGCAGAGAGTTCAACCGTACAGTTGAAAAGATTTCGGCTGGACTCGAAGAGTTGAAGAAACAAAATAGTTTTTCATTATTTTTAAATACAGTCCCCCTTGATATCAATACAATTTGGTCCAATGATACTTAATCATTGCAATCCCATCAGGGAACATGGTGTCCCGGTCCTCTAAAAACTCTTTCACAGCACACACGATCTACTCATTCTTTCCAAGATGGCAACTACGTAGGTGGGATTTGAGTTGATGAAGCCAGATAGATAGTAAGGGGAATAGAGTAGCAATTCAAAGCCACAGTTGGCTGCTTCAACTACTGTAACTGGAGCTGTGTGATTGGCCGTGTTATCCTGGAGCAAGAGCACACCTGCCATCGGCATTTTGACTTGATTACTTCCTTCAGTTGCCTTAATTATGGTGTTTAGTGCTGTCCATTAATAATTTTTCTTTTTTCCAATTAGTTTATCATGATTATGCCCTTAGAATAGCAAAAAAAAAAACCCATCACCTTGCCAACAGAAGCTGGCTGCTTGAACTTCTTTGTAGGTGGAGAACCAGTGATTCCACTTTTTGCTTTGAATCTTTGGTTCAGGTTTGAAGTGGTGAACCTAGGTTTCATCTTGAGTTACTAATCTGTGGTGGAAATTTGCAGGGTCAGCCTGGAAGTGAGTCAGAAGTGTCTTGGAAATGTCAACCCCTTTTAGCTTCTGCTCTGGTGTCAGCATTCTTGGGACCCGTCTTGCAGACAGCTTGCTCATTCCCAAGATCTCAGATAAAACATGATGGACCAAACCAGAACTAATGCCTATGGACGTAGCTATCTGCTGGACAGTAAGACGTCTGTCATTCAAAATCATACGGTGAATGGCATCAACTGGTTCATCAGCGGTTGAGGTTTTTGGATGACCTGATCAAAGGTAATCATCTATACTGTTCCTGCCCCACTTGAATTCCCAGCTTTGACATAGTCCAAGTAGCATTTGTACAGCCTTGTGAGTGATGAATTGTTTTCCACCCTTCAATGTCTTTCTCACAGATGAAACGTTGCTAACCTCTTGCCACTCTATTGCTATTTTCACGGCTGTTGGAGTGAACGACATTATTTGATTCCACCAGGTTGGAGCTTCACTGCTCAGACCTGCCATACCATGTACACTGAAATAACTCATCCGCATTCACTTCATATTCCATTGATAAGGAAAAAGTTCCATGCAGAAAGCTTCTTCATCAGAACTGCTGCATTTTGGAACGAACACCCAAGAGGATATTTCCTTGATCTACAATCTTAACCTCTTCAACCATTATCTATCATGCATATCTTTCCACCTTTTTCTCCCTCCTTGTATGCCCTTATAACAACATCATTCAGTAAGACTCTACCTTGAGTGGCTCTTGGGCTTTGTATTGAGTAAACAATAATAATAAAAATCAAAGGCCAATGAGTCAAAAACAGGGATCAAAACAAAACTAATAGTTTGAGTGATTAGGTAAAGACAATTTATTTTGAAATTTCCCTGACACATAAGGAAAGATGGCTTGGAGAATTTGACACTCACAGGGCATAGTGACACAGACAGACAGAAACTGTGGCTAACCTACCTAACAAGATGGTGTAAATAGATAGCAGAATAGGAAGTGGGAGGAATAGTAAAAAGAAAAAAATTGCTGATAGCTATGAAGGATAGGAAGTTGTGGAGAGCCGTGATCGCTCATATCCTGACACAAAGAAGTAGAAGAAATCTTGGTGAATTTTTTGCTAGAACCAGTAAGCAGTGTTGTTTTTTTTATTATCTTATGCCACCAAGATTCTTTTAGCATAAACAGGAATAGTTTACAGGAAATACCATATAAAGTGTGGATGAGCTTGACAAATAGTTGCTATGCCACTGACTGCGATGTGTAGCTTATCAAAGAATGGCAAGTAACCATTGTTGCATATACTTCCCACCTGAGAACACCTGTTGACTGCTTCCTGAGATAATTGAGAAGCTCTACTGTTATTTGTTCTTATGACATTTCCCGGCCGGTATTAAAAGCATAAACGATGCAAAAAGTCTTTCTATAAGAATTTGGCAAGACATAATATAATCCTCTCTAACCATGCTTAGAAATAATCAATTTTAGAATATATGTATTTTAATGACAGGAAGGTATACTTTACAGTGAATTATTGATTGATTTGATTTCTATGACTTATCAAACCTTTGCAGGTTATTTAAAGCCAGAAAATATTTTTAGATTGTAAAAATTTTTCTTTTTTACTAATTA
The DNA here is from genome assembly GCA_903632075.3 of Acanthosepion pharaonis. Taxonomy (NCBI): domain Eukaryota; kingdom Metazoa; phylum Mollusca; class Cephalopoda; order Sepiida; family Sepiidae; genus Acanthosepion; species Acanthosepion pharaonis. The sequence goes on along the minus strand of CAHIKZ030000246.1, from coordinate 252,098 downwards.
ACCCATAGCTGGGGGGAGAAGAGGTGGATTCATACCTTTCCCATGGACATTTTTGCGTAAGTGAATATATCCAACCTCATGGAAATTGGAACTTGGCTCCCCAGTTAACAATTTTGAGCTATTATCCATTATAGTACCAGTACATACAAACTTTTTTTGGTACTCACAAGCAAGTGGTTACCCATCAAAGGTACTGACCAGGCTCGATATTACTTAACTTTGGTGATCATATGGGAACCAGTGGAGATACCAGGCCAGGTGCTGTAAGCTTGGATGTGCAGGGGGTAAAATGGATAATGATTTGGAATTGGAAATCGGAGAGCAAAGTTCCAATTCCAGTTGGCTTCATTATATTCTCTTATCCTGGAACCCCCTTGGGAAATCCATCTCTTCTCCCCTCCAGCTCTGGGTTACTTAGTAATTTTATGTATATAATCTAGCCAACTTCATTTAGATTCTTTTTGTTTTTGTTTACATCTTCATATGTTTTTCTTATTAAATATGCTACATTGTCATAATAGAAGATCTACCAAGAATGATGAAACATTGTAAGAACCTAGATGCAAATTTACTATGGATGATCTGGTAATTAAAGCACTCTCTAAACATTTTCATCTTCTTAGGAAATTGTTTTCTCTTTTAATTAGAGTATCATTTTTTTTTTTAAATCAAAATTGTGGTCAGTCTTGCTACAGTGATCAACTAATGTGTTTAATGTGTTGTTTTGTAAAAGATCCCTTTAATGTTCATATAATCTTTTATTTAAATGCCTTGAGGCTTCTCTGATGTATTCATTATCACAGTTATTACAGATGATAGAGTAAATCCCTCCTTCAAGTTCTAGCTTATTTTGTTTTGTGTTAAGTCTTTTATTGTTTTAGATGTAGTTGTGACAAATTTTATCTTGAGTTTATGTTGTGGTAAACCCTCCTATAGTAGAATGAATTCTTCCTCCACTCATAAATACTAACTGCAAGAGTCGGTTGGGCAGAGCAGAGCAGAGGCAGTACTAACCTACCATTCGGACGTACACATCTATCTACTTATTACTAACACTCTTGCTTAGTATATATCTTCAATATACTTGTTAAACCTACCTTCATCTTCCATGTCTTTCTTTCTGGCCCATAAACAGGCCAAAACAGTTTAGATAAATTCTTTTCAATTGTAGTTTTGATAGTTAGTGGCTAGAATAATATATATATTTTTTTTATTCTCTGGGTTTGTCAGGAGTGGTCACTTTTTTCCTATTTTGAAATATTTTATCAGACTTTTGTTTCACATTGAATATGAAATAGGGTATTGCAGGAACTTGAAAGTATTTTCAATGTATTTCCCCTCTTCATATAAATACTGAGGGCTGCAAATTTTGAGTGCTCTTAAGTAGATTCTGATAATTATTCCAGATTTTATTTTGTTATGATGGGAATAGAAATTAGAGATCATTTTTATTAATTGATTTTTGGGTGACACAAAATTTTAAGCTGCTGTTAACGCAGTGTAGCATGATATCTGGGAAAGGTGAAGTATTGTTTTCTTCCATTTTGTATGTAAATTCTGTTGTATGTTTAATTGATCTACAAGACAAGGTAAACTAGTGCCATGAAGATATATTAATAGAGCATCATCAATTTAGTGAAAATATGATTCTTTTGTACATTATTTACATTATTCGGACTATTGTCCTCATCTTTGTTGCCATATTTATCACGTTTCGGCCATTGTACGCTCTGGCCTTCATCAGGTGGTTGGAATGTCAAGCTGAACCCTTTATTTCGCTCACTGGGGTAGACTGTTCTAGTTCCATGTGCCATGTTTGATGGATGTCAGTTATCAGTCATTTCCTCAAGGACACATGGCACAGTGACAGGACCCAAAGAGTGTGAGTTCAATACCCGGTTAAGGCAGTGGAGAACTTTCAGAGGGAAATTAACAGGAAATAACTGATAACTGACATCCATCAAACATGGCATGTGGAACTAGAACAGTCTACCCCAGTGAGCGAAATAAAGGGTTCAGTTCAACTTTCCAACCACCTGAAGAAGGCCTGAGTGTACAACGGCCGAAACATGATAAATATGGCGACAAAGATGAGGACAATAGTCCGAATAATGTAAATAGTGTACATAATACCTCATCTCAGAAATATAGACAGATACTGAAAGGCCGAAACGTTGTAATAAATATGGCGACAAAGATGAGGACAATAGTCCGAATAATGTAAATAGTGTACATAATACCTCATCTCAGAAATATGGACAGATACTGAAAGGCCGAAACGTTGTAATAAATATGGCGACAAAGATGAGGACAATAGTCCAATAATGTAAATAATGTACATAATACCTCATCTTAGAAATATAGACAGATACTGAAAGGCCGAAACGTTGTAATAAATATGGCGACAAAGATGAGGACAATAGTCCGAATAATGTAAATAATGTACATAATACCTCATCTTAGAAATATAGACAGATACTGAAAGGCCGAAACGTTGTAATAAATATGGCGACAAAGATGAGGACAATAGTCCGAATAATGTAAATAATGTACATAATACCTCATCTTAGAAATATAGACAGACTATGATTCTTTTGGCAAAATACTTTGGAATGGACCAGATTCGAGAAATTCCAAGAAAATACATGCTACCACTCTAATTAAGGGTGATCCAATTGATAATCAAACTTTTACTTTATAAAAATTATTGGTAAGTAACATCTATTTATATACATAACAATCATAATTTACCTTCTGTCAAGGTGAATAGAATTTTTGTCAGAGTGCTCAATAACCATTTAAAGCAAGAATTATTGTATAAAAAAAATATCAAAACTTCAAAATACTTATCTGAAGTCAACTCAGTTTTACAATCGTTTCCTTTAAAGGATCTAGATAAGAATGATTGTATTAAATATTACATAATGCATGTTTTATTTTGAAACCTTTATTTATACACTTATTATATATGTTTGATATATAATAAGCATTTCTAGAATAAAATATATACTCTGTAATAATTAATACAATTATTCTTATCTGGAACCCGAATAGTGACACATGAAACTCTGAGTCAATCTCCAAGAAATATTGTGAACTTTCAATATTTTTTACATAGCTATTTTAATAATAGCTGCTTGTGGAGAGTGAAGGCATTTAGGATTACAAACTTTGGGTTTCTAAAATCTTGAGCTTACGTTCATCTGGTAGAAATCCAAATGGGAAGATTTTCTTTTGTTTGTTTATTTACAGTAAGGTTCACCCTTTACAAGGACTGGAGGCCACTTGAGGTAGAGTGTTATGTTAGGAGACAATTTTTGTGGAGAGGATTAGAAGATAACAGTTAGCCCTAACTTTAAACAGGTCAAGATTGTAGTGTTTGGGGAAACATCCTCTTGGGAGTTGGTTCCACAGAGCAGTGATTTGTGAGAGTAAGTTTGTGGAACTTACTTCTCACCGATGGAATATGGAGGAAATGTGGGTAGTTTGCTACAATGTAAGCGGCATGGTATGTCCTTGCCATGAAGGTTTGAATTGGCAGGATTGGGGAATGTGGTTAATTTGGGCAATTTCCATGGAAGTAGCAACAAATCACCAAGAAGCTTGCCACATCTTGCCTGTGGGAGTGAGGTTGAAGGGTGGAGAATAATTCACCCCTATAAAGATTTAGAGATGATTTGGACTCAAAGCTTGAGAGTGAAGTCTGGGAAGTTCCCACACAAATATGATGACAGTACTCCATGTTTGGCATGATCTGGCTCTTGCAAAGGTAAAGGATAGTAGGAGGAATCAGGTAATTACTGTAGCAGTACAGGGAGCTGACCATTTTACCTGCATAAATAGAAAGATTGTCAATATTCCAAGTGGAGGGGGTACCTTTTTTTTTTTTTTTTTTTTAATCAACATTTGAAATCTTTACTTTTACGTTGACTTTTACGTTTTACATTTAACAGTGTTTTGACACTTTATTTTTTAACCAGTTCTTTCATTTAGTCAGTAAATTATTTTTTACAAACTGATCACCCAATACAAGGCCCCAAAACCAGGCAAGTAGAGTGATTATTAGTTAGGCAGTGTAGAAAGGTAACTTTAAACTTAGCGATATTTTCCAAATTTCTGCATTTTTTGTTTTTGTTTATCCAGTAGGTTAGAGCCACTCAGGGTAGGACATTAATGATTGAGTTTGCTGTAATGGGGAGGGAAGTACAAAGTGCCTATTATGAGAATATGTTGGATAAGTAATTAACTCTAGGCATGAAGAGTTTAAGATTGTAGTGGTTAGAGAAGCATCCTCTCAGGAGTCTTTTTCATAAAGTAACAGTTCTAGGGAAGAAGCTATCTGAGTGGAAATTACTCCTTACCAAAGGAACATGAAGGGAATGGGTACAATTTGCCACTATAAACATGCCATGATGGGTCCTTGCTGTGAAGGCCTGTGCTGGTGGGACTAAGGAATGTAACTCGTTAGAACATTTGCCATGGTAATAGTGGTAGATTAGTGAAAAGTTAGTAATGTTTCATTGGTGGGACAAGGGTTAAAGGACAAACGAGGAAAGGCCAAAGTCTGACAGATAGGTTAGCATTAACCTCTGTCTCTACAAAATTTGGAAGGATTGCCATTCTTGAATACGCTGAAAAGAACACTTGACAATTTCAAGAGACTGATTGATTGATGTCTAATGAGATATATATCTCTCTCTCTCTCTCTCTCTCTCTATATATATATATATATATATATATATATATATATATATATATATATATAATATAAATATATAAATAAATAAAAAGGAAGAACAGTAAAATATATAATCCAGTTTTCTTACTGATATTTTTTATTTTTATTTTTACAAAAAACAGTGCTCAAAATATTATAAATTAAGTGATATAAAGTGTTTTTTTCGCTACACAGTAATAACCATGTTTCAAAAATGGAAGCTAAAAACTTCAAATTTAATTTTATAATTAAATCAAAAGCATTAGTTCCATTTCATCTTTAAGCGAATATTAGGAATAACTTATTTTTAAATTTACTGAATTTTAAATGCACACATAAATCCATAATTTGCTGTTACCTAGGATACAGGGAAATCCAATCATTCAGACAAGGGGCTGTAGCGTGTTCATTTATATTAACTATTTTTGTTTCAACTATGAGTTACGTTCGAGAAAGAGGTTAAGTTTAGGAAGGGTAGGGGTGTATTTTTCAACAGATTCTGACATCCTTTAAATGCATGTCGTCTGGGTTTTTTTATTATTAATGGCAAAAAGTCTTTTGGCATTTTTTCCTACTTATGTACTCAAAGATTTTTTTGCAGGGATGTTTAGGTTAGAATACGTTTTATTCAACTTCAATTTTAAAATATTTTTTTAATTACTATTAGACGATATTACTTTTTAGAAACAAGTAAATGTAATAGAATTACTTAAATTATTTAAAATTATTTTTTTCATATCAAATATTAGTATGTATATTACAAGCTCGCGTTATTTTTGACAATGACTGAAAAAAATAGCTATTTCATTTGTCTGATTCAGTAAATTTTTATTTTTGAAATATTTTTATTTGTTATAAACTTTATATATATATATATATAAGTTTATAACTTATAAGACTTTTTGCCATTAATAATAAAAAACCCAGACGACATGCATTTAAAGGATGTCAGAATCTGTTGAAAAATACACCCCTACCCTTCCTAAACTTAACCTCTTTCTCGAACGTAACTCATAGTTGAAACAAAAATAGTTAATATAAATGAACACGCTACAGCCCCTTGTCTGAATGATTGGATTTCCCTGTATCCTAGGTAACAGCAAATTATGGATTTATGTGTGCATTTAAAATTCAGTAAATTTAAAAATAAGTTATTCCTAATATTCGCTTAAAGATGAAATGGAACTAATGCTTTTGATTTAATTATAAAATTAAATTTGAAGTTTTTAGCTTCCATTTTTGAAACATGGTTATTACTGTGTAGCGAAAAACACTTTATATCACTTAATTTATAATATTTTGAGCACTGTTTTTTATAAAAATAAAAAATATGAGTAAGAACACTGGATTATATATTTTACTGTTCTTCCTTTTATTTATATATATATATATATATATATATATATATATATGTGTGTGTGTGCTGGTGAGACAAGAAAGTACTAGGAAGAGGAAAAAAATCAGTTATGTCCTGACCCCAAAAAGAATAGGTATTAAGCAAAATTTCATGGGGGAAAGTTAGTTCAGGGGGAGGTGTTATAATAGAATGTTCCACTCTATCACCTATTGTAGACTTGACTATATCACTAGATATATATAGTATTCACAGGACATATCTAGCAGACTTGCTTCAGGAATTACTAGCCTGCTAACTGATTCCCTGTCTTTCAGTAGTGTATTCTCTTACAATAAACCTATCTTCCTTTCATTTATGCCCATGTTGCTGTTCCTTTCACTGAAGTACCACCTTTGGGTGTTTGTAATCTTCTTTAAGGATACAACATATATATATATATATATATATATATATATATATATATATATATAATGAAATGGATTAAGTCCAACAATTATTTGATATATTTTCTGTTTATACATTATTTTAATAGATACAGTTTATTTAAGTAAATGCCCTGTTTTTTTTTTTTTAAATAAACAGTATTAATTTATCAGCATGAATGCATCATTTGCTCTGATGTGCTGTTAACTATTCAGACTTTGCTAACCAGATGCTTCTTTTTCTATTAAAATAACGTATAAACAGATATATATATATATAAAAGTGTGTATATATATATATATATATATATATATATATATATATATATATATATATATATATATATATATATATATATAGATAGATTTTCTAAGCCCGGCTTAGATGTGGCACAAGGCCGAAAGTAAGGGGCACCTAGTGAGGATCAAACTCACTTCTCAGTTGTAATTGATCTAGCGAGGCAAGCATTATAACCATTACACCATGTCGAGGTACCCGTGTGTTTGTATATATATTTATATACACATACAGATGTGTGTGTGTATATGTATGTGATATATATACATTTTTGTTTTTCACCACCAGTGTAACATTTGAAATATATACATTGGATATATTGGGAGTCTTGCATACACACACAGATACATTGAGTCACTCTGTCCATTAGTCAGGGAATATCTGCCATTGACTGCTTATAATTCTCAATTTTTCTTCTTTGTATGCATTTTTCATTGGTGCAATTTTTTATTTTTATTTTTCATAGTGTGCATCTGTGCGTACATGTAGAATGTGGTTATTTGTCCATTTAGTCTTTTTTTACTTCTTAAACTTTTCTCTTTTTTCCTCATTTCTTTCACTTGTAGCCATTTTGATTTCTGGTTTTCTGGACCTATATTGTCATTATATATATATATATATATATATATATATATATATATATATATATATATATATATATATGATAAAGAACTAAATGATAACATACACTTAACAGACACATCCCTTCCCAGGAACTAATAAAACTGTCAAAATGACCAAGGGAATTCAGAGTAGCATGAATCAATCCAGTCTTTATCTTAAAAACATCTTAAAAGAGGCTGTTTGTCCAACACAAGGACTGACCAAAATTAATGATAAAAAAGCAAATGAAAACTACAGATAAAGTTCATTTTCTTCAGAAAGTCATTCATTCCTGTAGTTCACTGCTACTAACAAGCAGAAGATTTTTGTCCTGATCATGGCCACGATGACCGAAACTAGTTGAATCTAATTGAAGAAATAAAACAAAAAAAGTATTAATATATAACTTAGTGTGTCTGAAAATTTTAATTTCTAATTTCTCAATATTATGGATAAGTACTTGAGCATAAAATTGGAAAACTACAATAAAAAATTAGACAGACCTGGCCAGTTCTTTTTAATCAAAATTGTTGAGATGAATATTTGTTGCTTAAATATACCTTATATTTATTTTTATATTCATGTGACTATGTAGATATAAATTCTAATAACAGATTTGTATGTAACTATGTGTATCCATGTATATATAAGTGTGGATGTTTATACTTGTAAATTTGTGTATGTGAATGATATTTTTTTGTTTACATGTGTATTATATTTGAAAATATGCATAAGATGTGTCTATATGTATTTAAATTATATTTCTGGAATATATAGGAAAGTATATATGTATAGATAGGTAACATGATATATGTACGTATTTTTTAAATGTTTTGAACTTGGATATATGTGTGTTGGTATATTTCCTTACATTTGTTACATGATAATATGTTTATATGTATGTATGTATGTATGTATTTGTAGGATGTATAATAGCATCCAAAACAAAGGTGGAGATGTCACAAAGTGGGAAAATTTTTTATTTTTTTTCTCACTTTACACTCCTTAATCTTTTCTGGTTTTCTAGGCATATACTGTCATTGTTTTATATATATATAATATATATATATATATATATATATATATATATATATATATATATATATAAAAACTGATTTAAAATATGGTTTTTTTTTACACAGTAATAACCATGTTTCAAAACTGAGGCTAAAAACTTTCAATTATATAATTAAATTAAAAAGAATTAGTTCTGTTTCATCTTGGAATCCAAAATTCGCTTGAAGATGAAACAGAACTAATGCTTTTAATTTAATTATATAATTAAATTTGAATTTTTTAGATTTAGTTTTTGGAACATGGTTATTACTGTGTAACGAAGAAACCATATTTTAAATCAGTTAATTTATAATATTTATTCTCTGTAAATTTACATTGAGCACTATTTTATAAAATAAAAAATATCAATAAGAACACGGATTATATATCTTACTGTTCTTTCTTTTTTATATATATATATATATATATATATATATATATATATATATATATATATATATATATATATAGTGTGTGTTTGTAGGATGCATAATAGTATCCGAAACAATTTTTTGTCAAAGATGTGTTTTGCTGGAGAAAGTTTAAGTTCTCTTTGGCTTCTTCAGTTTGAAAATAAGACAGACAAAATAGTGTGAGTAAAACTGTCTTTGGATTTTGGAGAACAAGTGGATATCATAGATTAAATTAATTACCCCAGCTTATCACCCCCTGATTTCGGCTTGAAGAGAGCCTGTCTGCCTTTGGGTTCATTTGTTTTTATCTATATTAGAGCTTCTTGGTATTGTAGGATTTTAGATCAGGGGCTTATTTTAAATTATACATGCATACACACACACACACACACACACACACACACACACACACATATTGGCTTCAGTCACTTTCCTTCACTGTAAGTTGCTTCCCTGTGCCTTTTCTATAAATACTATCATGGTAATTGTTCAGATAAACTATTTGTTATTATACCTAGAGTTTATGTATTTAAGCCTAGTACTAGATCAGCAACAAAGTCTCATCAATTTACAGTGGAATTGACTAGATGTAACCGTAAGTTCTTTTCTCGCTTGTGGAACTCTCTTCCAGATCCATGTTTTCCAGCCAACTTTAATCTACAAAAACTTAAATGCAATGTCAACCATTATCTACTGTCTTCTTGATTACTCTTTTATTGTTCTTGATCATTAATGTGTCTGTTTTCTAATTCTTTCATACTCAGTAACGCCTTGTGTCTTAGTGGCTTTACTGTCTTTAATGGGGTGAATTTGATTAAAAACAAAATCCTAGAAATTCATTAAAGGTTCCTTATAATTTCTATTTATATATTGTTTTTACATATATTTTAAAATATCTGTGTTTGAAGCAATAATATATATATATATATATATATATATATATATATATATATATATATAACACACTACCAAACAAAAAGTTTGGTACTACATTGATTTTTTTCCTCTAAACTTAAAAGATGAATCAATTTTCATGTCTTTAAAAAAAATATATTTTTTCTGTTTGCACGCAATTATGTAATAACTGAAATCAAAATGAATATAAAATAATTATAATTTCAATTAAAGCAAATTTATATTTTCTTTTCGTTAAAGAATCCACCACAAGCATTTATTACTCCGCAGCAAATTCTTGCCATCCTTTCCAGTAACTTGTAAAAGTATGTTGGTGGAAGTGATTTCTAAGAAGTGTATAAATGTGTAAATTTTCCTTTTTTTAAGAGGTTTCTTTACTAATACACATCTTTTAAGCCCAACAAAAAGTCTTCTCTTAAGTCATAATTGATACTGGAAGTTGACGTATAGAATTAAATTCAACAGTTAGTTGGGGAGTTTTTCTTCTGTTACTTTTGCTAGACACAATCAAGTGTATATCCTCCACAATAGATGTTACTCTGGGCCTCTCATATCTTTTTCTGTCAACATTTGTGCTGGTTTCTGCATGTCGCTGCAGACAATAATGGACCCATTTTTTGATATCTATAAGTTTTTAGCAATCTGACACTTGGAATTTCCTTCTATAGAAAGAATTTCCACTTGGGCTCTTTTTTTCAAACTAGTCTGTTCTTGCATTTTAATGTTTTCTGAAAATTAATTTCAGTCATACATGAATCGAGATAGACTTGAACATCTACTAAGCACCAGTGTTTGTAAATTTCTGATTGACAGTTCAGTAAAGGTTTTAGTTTGTAACAAAATTTCCAAAGCTTATGCAAATAAATTTATAGAAAAATTTGTTTGAATTTTATATAAGGGTTTGCATTATATACAATAGGTGAATTTATTCAAATATGCAAAATTAGCCTTTATTATGAACTTTAAGATATAATTTGTTTCTTCTGATTGTTTTTTATGGACTGCTCTTCTCTAATTGGTTCTTTCTTCAGCTTCCATTTCCTGAATGACTAGATTGATTTCTGTCCTCAGCAAGGTGTTTTTCAGCTGATCCTTACATTGACAATGTGGAGCTCCACATGGTCTCTTGGATAATGTCTATGAGCACACAATACTTGGCAATGAGTTCCACCCACAATTATATATTATTATTATTATTGTACTACTAGTAATAATCAGTTGGAAAAACCTCAGGTACCCAACTTATAAGTATATCAAAACAAATTGGTACCTGAGGAAAAAAATTGGAGGAAAATAAAATTAAAAAAAAAAAAAAAAAGACCTAGAAACATCCAAACAGGACAAAAAAAATCGTCCAGTGCTTTAAGTTTTAGTCCAAAGAAAATCCCAAGCGAGTAATAAAACTAAAATGTAGAGTGCTCAATATGCTAAGTAGAACTGGGATAACTAAAATAAAATGAATCCTAAAGAGCCAGGAACAACCTACCTAGCTTTCACCTAAATGGATATTCAGGGTAATCTGGCTAAAAGAGGAAATGACATGAAGTAATATTTATAGATTTATTTCATATATATATATATATATATATATATATATATATATATATATATATATATATATATATATATAGAGAGAGAGAGATAGATAGATAACACTGATGGAGAAAATTATTAAGCATTTATTCTTACTTACCATTCCACTGCTTTAACCAAATTTTCTACAGATATCTGTAACACATGATAATATAGATACTTTGTTTATTTATGCTTAAGAAAATTCTTTCATTATTGCTTTGGATCTGTGAAGACAGGTGGTCTTAGAACAGACAAGGCAGCTGGGAAGGTGTTAAGCACCAAATATCAAGGTTATCTTTTCTCTGGTGCCAACTGTGTTCAGTCTGTCATCTTCAAAGAGTTAAGCATTCTAGAATACACAAAACAGTTCTTCAGCGACAACTTAGGGATAGCAACAGCTCATTGGGCACATTGCCATCGTATTATAAGATAAGCCATCATTTTAATCAAACCGTTTGGGATGAATAAACTTGATATGATGTGGCAAAGCTTTGAAAATTTTTGGGAAGTAATGTTTTATCAACTACATAAACTTTTAGAGAATATTGTTGTGGATGTGTGAACTTTTATTGTCTACTTTTGATGTTATCAAATGTTTTCTAATTAGATAATTGTATCAGGTCACATGAAAAGTGTTACAGGAACTGTGTCTCCTGGTACTACCTGCCACATTGTCAGGTCATTAATGACTAAACCAGTTCCCCCACCAGGCTAGGAGGGTGGCTAGACATCCAGCAGAATTTAAAAGAAAAAAGAAAAAGAAGACTGGTCAAAGAGGTGAATGAACCATCTTTTAGTGACAACAACCATTTAACAGAATTGGGTAGATTGGATTCTTAGCTATGTATGCAAACAGTGTAGTGATGATATGTCCTCTCACAGATATGTGTACACACAATTATTATAATGTTATACCTTAAAGAAATAGGTTTATACCAAATCCTATAACATCTACAATAGATCTATAAACTATACATCTGAAAGTATAAAATTATGTTAAAAATATGTGTAGGCAAAGCCATGAAATTTCGTTCAAAATATGTGTAGGCAAAGCCATGAAATTTCGTTCAAAATATTTAGATTTAAGCATTAAATTACCCATAGTGGTTTATATGCCACTAAAATAAAATAGCCAAAACAAACACATACACACATATATTATGAGCTACATTCTTTGGTTCCATTCTTCTGTTCCTGTTGCGTACAATATGTTCTGTGAGTGTCAACTTTTCCAAGTCCTTTTTTCACATTATGTGACAGTTATGTTTTTCTTTTCACACCCCTTCCCATTCTTTTGAACACTAGTAAAGGTTTATCTCTTTTCTGTTTAGGATTGGGTTTCCAATTCCATCTAAAGTCTTCTCATTCTCTTTTACTACTAGTTGCCTTTTGCATCTTAGTGTCATTGTCACCTTCCTTGGGATGAATTTCTTAAATTCTTAGCTAGAAAAAAAATGTTTCTTGGTTGTGACATTTTCTTTACTCACTACAATGTCCTTTTTGAATGAGGAGCTAGTCACAATGGTAGGTGAAATCAACAGTTAGGTGGTCGTTTGTTTACTGGTTCAATGTGCATTCCAGTGTGTATCTTTGGCTAGAAGGTTCTTGACGGAGTCGAGTTTTTTTTTTTATGTTCACAGTTTAATACGTCCTTTGTTTGTGCTTACAAAACCAAGATACTTATTTTGTTAATTTATTATGATGCCTTTCCTTTCTGTTAAGCATACAGTTTGAAAAAGTATTTTCTCTCTTTCTCTCTCTTTTCTAATTCAAACGATTATTTTTTTTTTTTTTTTTTTAGATCACTTTACTGAAACAGATTTATTGTTAACTAGTTGAAGAACCCACTATGCTAGGGCAGAGTACAAGATATTTTTTTTATTTTATTTTTCTAATTCTAATGTTTATCCAATACACCATCCTGAGTATAATGATAAACTACATCTGCATCCTGGGTAAGACGATAAACTATGTCCAGCAGCAAGGCCTTTGATCAGGAGGTTAATTTGCTGGTGTTCTCAGGTCCACTGTGATCCGGAGTGGTAGCACCTGTTAGGGCCCCAGCTATGGGCAAATAGTCAATCCCAAAACTGGGGTAAAAACACTAGGAAAGTGTAAAAACAGATTTTAATACAAGAAATACTTTGTAAAAAAAAAAAAAAAAATTATTTCCAGCAATACATTTTTGAAAAAAAAAATATTACCAGTTATACATTTTTGAAGAAAAAATATTACCAGCAATACTTTTTTGAAAAAAATTGTTATCAGTCATACATTTTTGAAGGAAAAATGTTACCAGCAATAAAAATTTTGTCGGCATTAAATAACGCATTGAGGTTGATATGCCATAAAACAAGACAAAACAAAACTTATCTAATACAAGGCGCTAAAGGTAGAGTGATAATAGTTCACATCAAGTGGCATGCATGCAATTTCTTCTACTTCCTGGATTGTTCCTCTTTTTATTAAGAAGGCTTGAGACAAACACTTTCCTGGGGTTTGTGTTATTCACCTGATGGGGATCTGAATCATTGAGTAACTCTTAAGGAGGTCATCCCATCAGCAGATATTTAATATCAAGGGCTACTATATTGCTATTTTTTTTTTTAATGGGATCAAGGATCATGCAGTAGTTTTCAGTGGGGCCTTGCACTGCCCTGATAAAGTGTATAATTAAAGCTATGCTTTCTAATAATTAATCCAGATAGTTTTTACATACGCTACTTGTGGGTGATGCTGTCTCAATACTTCACCTTCTTATATCAAACCATACCCATAACTAAATCAAACTCATCCTGGGTATGATGATAAACTACATCTGGCAGCAAGGCCTCTGATTGGAAGGTTTTGAGGAGTATGGAATCACTTCTTAATTGCTGTTGTTCCCATGTCCTCAGACCTGGGGTGGTAGCACCTGTTAGGCTTCCAGCTATGGGTAAATAGTGAACACCCAAACCACTATGAAATATAAAAATACATTTTATAGTAAAAATTTCCAGCAATAGATTTTAATATTAAAAAAAAAACATTACCAAAGCTGCCAAGAAAATTATAATTAGGCATTAAATGATTCATAAGGAATTGATATGCTGTTAACCAAATCAAACAGTAGAATGAAACCCAGATAGTCCGCATGTAAATAATCTAAATTACAATGATCTGATCCAGTTTTTTGGCTTGGAATTGGATTACTTGATTTTGTTGAATCTCAATCCAAGGGGATCCTTGTATCATTTATGGAGAGCAGATTCTAGCATGTGATGTTGATATGATTATTATCAACATTATTAGCACCATTATCATTATCCTCGCCACCATCGTTATCATAGTCCTCCATTGCCACCACCGTCGTGTTTGTTATGGTTGCCACTGCTGCCATATCCATTATCGTTGCCACCGCTGCCACGTCCATTATCGTTGCCACCACTGCAGTGATATTTATCAATCTCACAGCTGCCACCACCACCACCATCATCATCATTGCTGCCACCATGTCCGTTATCATGGATGGTCACTGTTTCCATGACCATTATCATTACTATCATTGCCACGACGGTCATCATTGTGGATACTGCCACAACCATTATCATTGCCAGGTGTTGTCACTGCCACCACCACCATTATCATTGCTGCGAACACCACCACCACCATTATCATTATCATCACTCCCACCATCATTTATTCAACTGAGGTGGAAAGTTTGGAGAACAAAGCATCCTTGTGTGTATGCGTGTATAGTCAGTGTTGATATACGGGTAGACTGCTGCTGCCCTGGATAACTGTTCTGTTCATCCTCAAAGTAAATTGCTGCCTAAGAATGCATGGATATATAGTGTATTTACCATCAAACTGAACATTCCTTATCATCCAACCTTCCCAGGACCAAGGAATACTGCACTTTCAGAAGCATAAGTATTACTCACTTTTTAATAAAACACATGTTAAACGTGGTAAATTCTGGCAAGCCTGTTGAAACATTTATCAAAGAAGTTAATATGAGAAATATTTGTTTAATCTAAGTTCCTAACAGTCCTAATGTTTTAAAGATGTTTCTTGTTAGTGGGTCAGAGCTGTGTTATTGAATTATCATTACACAATCTAAGTTGTTCTGGCAATACAGATAATTTGCTGATTTATCCGTAGTCATTTTTACTGAAGCCATTGTTATTGGCTTAATTTGTTTGTAGGCTTGTCTTTGAAGCTTTGATTAGCAATCTTTTTGTGACCATCTCTTGGTTGAATAATAATCAAAAACTGAAACTGAAGCGTATACAATTGACTTGATAGAATTAATCTTTAGTTTCTTTATTTAGATGAATACTACAGGTTGAGTATTCTTTATCCAAAATTTCAAAATCCAAAAGCATCAAATCTGAAAGATTTTTAGGTACTGATATGACTTGCCACAAATGGAAAATTCCAGAAACCAACATGGCTACCTGTAGCATGATTATTGCATCACATCATTACAAATAAAATGTTGACTATTTCAATTTTCATTATCTATAACTAGCAGTAGAGCCCAGCGTTGCCCAGTGATGTAACAGTAATTGATAGATCAAGTATCGACCATCATAAAGACTGAAAAATAAAATTGACAAAGATTATTGTTTAAGATTGACGGACATGCATGTCTTAATTATTTATTTTTTTTTTTTTTTTTACGAATTGGTCAAACTCAAACAAAAACATTGTTTTCAATTGTTATGAGTCTACCGATGGAATAGAATTTTATTATAAACAATTGTCTTGTAAATGGAATTTTTAAAGCATTCTGAATGTAAAAAGAAAGAAAAAAGTGTGCAAGACAATTGTGAGACTACCCACCTCTGCACTCGTTGCACAAGATATAGACCCCACGTCGTAGAATTTCTGTACGGTAGATCGAGCGAAAGGCAGGTTCACATGCAAAAGAAAAACACAACTACAAACTTGGGTAGAACGAAAAGAGGAGGGAGGGCGTGTGACCTTTTGTGGATAGTTAACTCTGGGCTGATTCTCGGCTGGCAAAAAAAAAATATCCTAACTAACAATGTCCGGCTGCTAGGGTGTCGCTCTTCGTTGCTACTTGCTACGGCCTGAACCCCTTCCTTGAACCTAAACTAAGTCTATCTCTGGTGAAACCCAAAGCGCTCCCGTATATATGCAGAGTCCTCTTTCATCATTTCCGGGCAAGGGACACCCACGAATCAACCCATAACTTTTTCATGACCATTTCTCCTTTTGAAGAAAGTGGACATAAAAATATTTCCTAGCCTAGCTGACTCCGATCCAGGGACATTAAATTCAGACCCTTTTAAGTTTTGACCAGAGCCGGTCTTTTAACTATCTAGTACTTAACACTTATCTACCCTTTTGGCCATAAGTCCAAAACATGTTTTTATCTAGATTCCTAATCTAGTCATTGGGTCTTGAAGTTTGATACCCAGGTCAAATCTAACTAATCTTCTCGCACATATGTGTGCGCCCACACGCACACACAGATATGTGGGTGTATATATACACACACACACACACGTGCGCATATATCCAACTCATAGTGTCACACAATAAGAAATACTACCTGCCAAAAAAAAAAGTGAAGTTTTGTTGAAATCGGTTGAAAAATGTAGGAAATCCGATCCCATATATAAAGGAACACACACACACACACACACACACACAACCTGGGCTTTATAATAAGTATAACTCGATATGAGTTGTCCCCCCTTTCATTCCGTGAAAGCGATGCCTCTTAATCGGGTTTTCAAATTGATTTCGTGCAAAATTGATTTTAAAGCATTCTGAATGTAAAAATAAAGAAAAAAGTGTGCAAGACAATAAGAAACACTACCTGCCAAAAAAAAGTGAAGTTTTGTTGAAATCGGTTGAAAAATGTAGGAAATCCGATCTCACACACACACACACACACACACACCTGGGTTTTATAATAAGTATAACTTGATATGAGTTGTCCCCCTTTCATTCTCATGATGCCTCTTAATCATGTTTTCAAATTGATTTTGTGCAAAAACAATTGTTTTTCCAATTTTTGGCACTGTCAGAACCACCGCAAAGTAATTTTACGTAGTCCTGTGAAGTTTTGTTGAAATCGGTTGAAAAATGTAGGAAATCCGATCCAATATATAAACATACAGACACACACACACACACACACAACCTGGGTTTTATAATAAGTATGATTCTCAAGATGTGTGTATGTATGTATGTTTGTGTGTGCATGATTGGATGTTGTTTATGTGATTCCACAGTTTTCATCCAATTTTGAAAATTTTTTTTGTTTGATAGATAATTCTTCAGTGCCAGTTTTGAGGTGAAGGTGAAAAATTGAAAAAACTGATTTTTTTTACACTTTGCACAAAAATCGAAGGCAAAATTTAATGTCTGTAAAAAACAGCATACGATCAATTTGGAGAGTCGAAATCTAACACAAAAGATTATTAGTGTTATAAAAAAATTATAAATAAAAATTATCGTATATTATTATCATGACGGTCAATGGAAGAGGTTCCTTCCTTGCAAGATTGAGAACACAAAAACAGCCATTTTCAGCCCTACCCCAATTCAAATTGCTAACCCACACCATTTGGGGATGTGCCTCAGTTGTACCCAATTGTTGTTACTAATATTGATTTTTCAGGTGGGCTGACTTTAAACTTAAACTGCTCTAAGTGAACAGCAAAAATTCCCAGTAATGAAACACCCAGTCGAAGATGGGTTATATTGCTAGTATTTAGCTATAATCAGAATCCAAGTTTTGTTTTTATACAAATACTCTACCTGTCTGTATTATAACATTTTAATCAAAACACTACATCGTTGGTAGAGGTTGATTAGCTTACTGAATCTTGCTTCTCACATTCAGTGATGTCATTGATGATGTAGCCTCCCCCTCCAGTTTCTCACACCTGATGTAGTAATGTTAGGTGTAGCATTTATATATCTTTTTGGAAGGTGTGATCATTTTTTTTTTTTTTTTTTACACATACAGAAAGTAACATTTTTATGTGAAATCTTAATTTCACCATTTAAAAATCCGCGTGAGTATTACATGACTAGTGTCATTATCTGTATGTACATAAAAATTAAATTTTATATGAAACTACTTCCAGGGTATATGTTATTTATATAAAACTACTTCCAGGGTATATGTTATTTATATAAAACTACCTCCTGGTTATATGTTATTTATATAAAACTACCTCCTGGTTATATGTTATTTATATAAAACTACTTCCAGGGTATATGTTATTTATATAAAACTACCTCCTGGGTATATATGTAAACCTTGTTATAAAATGTAAAGGGATATCGTGTTTATATTTAGGTTCCATTCCCAAGCTGCCTGATTTTATAGATGCTATATACAAATTATATATCTTGTATTCCAAAATCTTGAAAAATCTGAAAACTGAAGAATTTTTGGATAAAGAAATCTTAAACTGTACTAATTTTGAAATTTTTTGACTTGATCATTGGAGTAATTACAAAACTTATATAAAACTGTATACACTCGTGGACTAATGGGTAGTGGCTTGGATTGAGGGATCTGTGAGCCGAGTTCAGATTCCAGTTGAGTCTGTTAGATTTTGAGTCCCTTATGTGCAAATACTCTTGGGAATCCATCCCTTCTCCTCCCAGCTATGGGTAAAATAGCAGGGCAGATTAGGTCCTATAGCCTTGGTTGGCAACTAGCCTAGGAGAAAGATAACTCTGAATTCAAAACCTCCAACTATGGGTTAAATAGTTTGACCAGTCCACAATTGGCCAAGTATGGTGAATATAGCTACACTCCTGAAGACATGGTCAATCAGGGAGGTGTCCCTCCAACACGAGTGAGAAGGCTTGTACATTTTTTTTTTTTTTTTTTCCATAATTATGTTCACTTTGTAAAAGAGCCAAATATCACTTAAGGTAGAGGTCAAAGAGTATGAGGCAAGGCTTATGCAGATATGTGGAAAATAATAGTCAACACTAGAATTAACAGATTTTGAGAGTTGGTTCCACAATGCAGCAGTTCATGGGAACAAGCTTCTTGAGTGGAACTTACCTCTCATCAAAGGAATATGAAAGAATTGACTGTGGTTCACTATACGGTGGCATGGTGCGTCTTAGCTGTCAGGACTGGTGGAACTAAAGATTTTATCTAAACACTTTCCATGGAAATAACTATAGAGCAGTGAGAGGTTTGCGACATTTGATCTGTGAGAAAGGGGTTGTAAGGTGAAAAAAAATTTGTCACATACAAGGACACAGAGATATTTTTGAATTCTATCAAAGAGTTGAACTTGATACTCCATTTTTGGTCTGATCTGGCTTTTGTAAAAGTAGAGGATAGCAGGAGCCAGGTACTTACTGGAGTGGCACAGAGAATTGACCATTTTTTAAGCATCTTTTAGAGATGGATCATAGGTATGAGTTCCAGTTGAGGTCTGGGCCGAGTCCCAATAGGCGCTCAAGGCACACATGGCCTCCCTGAGGAAAATCCATTCATCATGACTGAAAGTTCTGGGTTTGGTTGGTGATGGAGGAATTCTGTTCTAATTGAAATTATCACATGAGTAAAACCCTAATTTGTTGAAAAATATTAAGCCATGTTGCACTAACATTTTTCTTTTACTCTTACACTCCTGAAACAAAACCATGCTTCGTAAACCTCTGCTAAATTTTCTAATATTGCTTAGATGAATAATAACTAGAAATACCTGTCGGAATTCCCCTATTGCATCGTTAAATATTTGAGCTTAACAACTTTAACAAAATATTGCAATAACGGTCATGTAAGGAATTATTTTATTATTTATTATAAGTTATAGGATACAAATAAAAAGATTTGAAATTGACAAGATTTAACATTTCACTGAAGCTGATGTTGAACACATGAGAGCATTATCACCTCTTTTCCTTTCTTTTTCTTACTGGAACCCAAATACAAGAGTGGGCTGGGCTGAAAACTTCATAGGTTGACTATGAAGGAGTGATGCTAATGATTCACAGATATTTAAATTTTTGCATTTGTTTAATTTCTATATATTAAACATGAATAAAAACTCATTAATTCACATTATAACATTCAGTATGAATTCTTGGTTGATAAAAAGATTCTTCCTATAACCCTTGAATGTCCACAGTCCAGTTATTATGTGGTTATTAATAAAAAGAGTTGGAATTAATGCATGCAAGATTTCAAAGCTCTAGCATCACTCCTTCATAGTCAGCCTATTGAGTTTTCAGCCCACCCTCGTAGCATCTCTGATATGTCTTTTCTGTTCATTTTTTTTTTTTTTTTTTTTTTTTTTTTGTGATCAAAATGGGGATAGACTATTACTTTTGTGGTATTGGTAGGGTGTAACAATTTTGCTAAATAACTACCTAATGACCAATCAGAATTATAATATTGAGAAATCAGTAGAATGTGGCATCCTTCCTAAGACAACAATGTCGCTTGTGGGAATCTCAAAAACAGCAAACAAATATGTGGATCAAATTCTTGGCTGCTCTAAAATATGTGAATTGCAAAAAAAAAAAAATCATACTCATGGGTATGTCTTGCATCTTGCGTAGATTTCTCTCCATGCAGTGAACACAGTTACATTTCTTCTAATTGCATGATACGTCATCTGTTTGCATTTTTTGATGCAAAAAATCTTATTGTCACTTTAGTCCTCTGGTTGCGACTTGAGCAGGGGTGGGGGGATGGCAACTCATACTAAAAGCAAAGGCAAATAATAATTTCATAGATATTTCAAGAAACAATGACTTAGATTTGGAAAGAAAACACTTGAATCCCTGTTAATGACAATTCTATAAGAACTGATTATATTTGGGTCAAGATAAAGTGAAGGCAGCAGGATACTATATATATAGACTAGGCAGAGATGAGAAGGCCAATCATATAGGGAGGGAAATCTGCAAGTTAAATCAAAAGTGGACATGGTTGGGTGGGAATGGTGATATGTTGGGAACTGTGCAAAAAGGAAGTATTTGACAATACAAACTAATAATATAGAAACCAGGAACTGTGTTAGTGGTGGTGGGGGGGGAAAACAAGAAATAATTTTGGGAAAACTAAACAAAGCAAATAATATATATATATATATATATATATATATATATATATATATATATATATTTTTTTTTTTTTAATTTCTCTTGATTTATCATTTAAAAAGGTCTTTTGGATATATCTTTCTTATTAATTTTTTCTTTTCTTTAAAACATAAGTTTATTTTTTTTCTCTTTGCTCATGAGGAACTGTCATTACTTTGTATACAATCCTGAACTTTTTTTCTGTAGGAAGGAAGGCAATGGATTCTCTTGTTAATTTTTTAACCTATTAATGCATTGGGATAGCACAAGATGCCTTCCAAAAGCTAAGCAAAGTATTAAGAAAAAAAATTTGGTTAAAAACAGAGAAAAGAATACTGATCTGTCACAATATATCAGTCCTCCTATATGTCAGTAAATGCTGGACAATATCCTCACGGAAGCAAGAGAAATGTGGTTCTACAGAAGGATGCTGAGAATACCACAGACTGAAATGTGACCAATGACAAAATTTTAGAGAAAAGAGAAACAAAAAGGACACTCATACTTGACATAAGGAAGAAATCGTTAAAATTTCTAGGGCAAATAAGAGGACTTGGAAAATTCGATACTCACAGGACAGATTGAAGGCAAGAAGGCCAGAAGTAAAACAACACATCATATCAAGCTGAAAATGGAGTACTGTTGTCATATTTGGGCAAGAGCTATTGAGACCTCACTTTCCAGTTCAAAGGTGTCTCAGAATCCTTGTTGGAGAAGAATTATTTTCCAACCTCTCTTTCATAGGTGGGATATGATGAGTCTTTCACTACTCTATTGCTACTACCATAGAAAGTGCTCTAACAAACTGCATCTCTTGGTATCACCCTGTCTGACCTTCACAGCTAGAACCTGCCATGCCACTTACATAGTAACAAACCACCCTCATCCCCCTGTATTCTATCAGTGAGAAGTAAGTTCTACTCAAACAGCTTCTTTCTGCAAACCACTATGGAACAGACTTCCAAGAGGATGTTTCCCTGATCACTACAATCTTAACCTGTCTAGAATCAATTTTTACCTTCCACTCTTATCTATATAAAGTAACCCTTAGCATAACCCTCTACCTTGTGTGGCCCCCAGGCCTTGTACAGGATACACCTTATTGTAAAAAAAAATAAAAAATTACCTACTTTTCAAGTTTGAGTAAATGAATGGTGCAACAAGGTTTAAGAGAGATAACAAAAAGACAAAAATTATTATGCGCTACAAAGGACAAAAAATATTGTAGCAAGCCATGATTATCAACATCTTGTAGGGCCGTGGCACTTAAAAGAAGGGGAAATTTCTGCTAGTTAAAAAGCAATAACTTATTAGGAATCTGTCCTATAATAAAAACTTTGATCTCAGATATTCATTATTCACACAGCCTGATCATACCTTCTTTTTAATTGCATATTCTGTTATGGTAATAAAAAAATAAGAAAAGGTAAACAAACTTTCTGTCTCATTAGTTACTATGGGGAATACGTTGCTAATGATATATTGCTTTTTTTTTTTTTTTTAAATTATTTTTTATCATTTCACCCCAAGCAAGGCAATAAAGCCATTAAGACACAAGGGGTTACTGAGCATTAAAGAATAGAGAAAAAGAAAACTTTATTAAGCGTTAGCACTCTAAAGATGATTTATTCCCAAAACAAAATACCTATCCTACAGTTGTAGATAACTCCATTTGCTGAACAAATGTTATATTTGAATCCCATGGTTGTGCTATCATGTCCTGCTATAGCAACAGTGAAAATCATCTTGCTTGAAATTCAAAATGAGGCCACTGCAGTTGAGGAGGCAGTCAAAAGTAATACATGTGAATAATGCAGATTGTTAAAGGTTAAGGAGAGAGAGAATTATAAAAGAATAAGTATAAAGAAAGCAAAAGATAACGATTGACATTGCATTTAAAATTTTTATTCCACCTAAAGCAAGGCAATAAAGCCACTAGGATGCAAGAGTTTACTGAGTGTTAGAGAATATGAGAAAGACTACTATTATGGACAATAAACCAATCAGAATTAACAAAACAGAAGATAATGATTGATATTGCATTTTTTTGAAGATCAAAGGTGAAATTTTTATATTTTGATAGTATTTTGTTTTTGTTGAGGGGTTT
Organism: Acanthosepion pharaonis; assembly: GCA_903632075.3. Lineage (NCBI taxonomy): Eukaryota > Metazoa > Mollusca > Cephalopoda > Sepiida > Sepiidae > Acanthosepion > Acanthosepion pharaonis. Next base: position 228,546 of record CAHIKZ030000246.1, on the reverse strand, counting down.
GCTTTTTGTCTGTAACTGGGACCCTAACAGGTGCTGCCACTCCGGGTCAGGGTAGACCTGGGAGCAACAGCAATTAAGAGGTGGCTCTATGCTTATTCATACCTCTGATCTCCTGGATGTAGTTTATTGTCATACCTAGTACTGCCTGCTAATTGGCAGCAAATTATTGCAAGTAATATAATATATAAGTAATAACTAATATATATAAGTAATTGTCAATATATAACTGAATAAAACTGTATTTTATTTTTTAAAGAATAAAGTTGATTAACAAAAAACGGAAATTATTCCGAATTCAACCTAAAAAAAAAAGAAGTTCCCTTCAACAATGGAGTCAGCAGAACAGGTGTATCTTGTTATTTGACTATTTAGATGTGAAACAATCCAAGACAAAATTACTTTCTCAAACTATTTTTTTTATTCTTTTCTGCAGCTCTCAAAATACTAAGTGATTTTTAAGACTAATTATTACAAACTGAATTTTCTCAATATTAGGCAAGATAAAAAGAAACTGCAGTATTTGCAATGTTATTTAACAAAAAAGTTTTCTGAAAATATTTGTGTTTAAACTCGTATCAGTTGAAAAACTGGTTGTTCATATACCTTACACAAGAGCAAGGGAAAAGTTGGAACAGCCATTTTTCCAGAGCTTAGTAACAAACTTGTTTTAATCTTTTGGTTGGAAGATAAAATAAAAAATTAAAACCAAGTTTCAGGAGGTGAGTAGTTATGAATTATCAGCCACCTCAGCAGTTTGTGTGTGCTTGGAAGTGTGGATATTGTACAGTTTGACATCTTGAAATTGTAACCAACGGCCACATTGATTTAAAATGTTTTAAACAGTTCCATAGTCATGTGATCACATTACTGAAAGGTGCAAAGAAATGGTCTAGCCTTTGAAATACTTTCTCAAGGACATTTTCAAAGTCATTTGCAATGCTTATTTAAAAACGAAAAAATCCTAATTTTTATATCATTCCAAAACTGCTTTTTTCCCAACATTGAGAAGTTATTGATTTACTCAAATTTTCAGAATATGTGTGTTATAGCAGTCCTATATTAAGTAAATAGACTAACGCATAAAATTATGAAAAATGAAACACTGGATATTATTTATGAAGGAAAGTTTTGACATCTACTGCATATACTACTAAAAAAGTTTAATATATGTATATTTAGGCAGCATGTCTTCATTCAAGAATGTTTGGTTGAATGATCTAGGATATAACGTCTATTTTTATTTTAATCCTCTCAAATTAATGGATCAGTTTCTTAGTGCTGATAGTTAACTGATTAAGAAAGATGCCGTAGTTTTCCTCATTCCATTTTTTTTTCCCTAAGTACTTTCAATCTCATCCAATCTTCAGGAGTGAATTGCTATGGCAAAAAATTAATGTAATTGATACTTGTGAATTTTTTTGTAAATGCGCATGAAACGCACTCCATTATGGTCAATTTAAAAATTAATGTTAGGAATATGTAAGGGAGGTAACTTAATTTATATTTTTTATTATTAATGTTTTAAAATACTCAACTTGCAATTTAACAAAACAAAATTTTTTTACAATTTACAAAAAAAATTTTTCTCACCAGAATCTATCTTACATAATTATTAGCCTACTGTTTAACCATAGTTAGAAAATTGCTGCCACATCTGGTCTGGTGTTTCCTCTGTGTATTTGGAGATTCTTGATAAAATAAAAAAAATATCTGCAATGTTATTGGTCCTGGCCTGGCATCCTGACTTCAGTCATTTTGACACTATCATAATGTAGCTTCTATTGATATTCTCTTTCCTTAATAATATTTTCTTTTTCTTATATTCTCTCACACTCGGTAACCCCTTGTGTCTTAGTGGCTTTATTGCCTTGCTTGGTGTTAAATGATTAATAATAAAAAAAAAATACAAGGTGTGACAATTTAATTTCTGGAATGACCTCAGCATGTTCCTGGGGTAACAAACATTTGCAGCCAACCATATCTAAACATATCCCAACCTTGACTTTCTTGTGACGCAAACCAGATGAATCCTTCTGGGAATTAAGTTTTCATGTCTCATATCTATAAAGAAGTTTTCATAAATTAAGATGACAAGGTCATTCTGTTTAATTTTTATTACATTTTCCCAATTGTTCACATTCCTTAATAATTGTTTTTTTTTTCTTTTGCACTCAGTAACCCCTTGTGTCTTAGTGGCTTTATTGCCTTGCTTAGGGTGAAATGATTAATAAAAAAGATAAATAAATTACAAGGGTTAAAAAAAATTGGCCTCTCTACATTCAGTGCTAGTTTCTAACCATTAACCTAAAACTGCATGTACTTTTCCTGTTGTAGTTATTTAGTGGCCTCTCCATACCAGTAGCATAATAGCAAATTACTTTTGTCTGTTGGAATCAATTGCCGCAGTCTGCTACATAATTTTTTTTTTTTTTTAAGTGGCAAAGTGGGTGGTTGAAAAGCTGTTGATTTAATTTAGACATTTATTTACCTCTGCTCATATTCTGTATTTTTAATTAAAAAAAAAAAAAAATCAATATTACCAATGAAGAAATTTAGAGAATAAGTTCAGACAGCCAAGATAAATTATTAAAATAGTACTTGATGAATTGGACTATTTTACCGATTTCTTTCCTTTTAATTTTTTCTTTGCTTAGCATTTTTATTTATTTAATAAAATTATTTTTAGCATAACAGATAAGCAGATGTAGTGGATCTAGGAAAGCTGCTTGAATATTTAAGATTGTGCTGCAAATAAAATATGCAATATCCACAAACATAAATTATAAGAAATGGCCAAATGGTAACAATATTCAATCACGACAAAAAAATACCTGTTTGAAACAGCAGATTAAATTTTATATACATAATTTACAATTTCTTTGTAATGATGTGTGCAAAGGTATATTTTAGAGGAAAAGTTCTTTGCTGTTTCAGAAATGTTCAATGTCTAAAAAGTTGTCTGCCTTTGATTGAAAAGGTTGAATTTAACTTAGACAAAAGATTTTTCGATGAAAGATAGTGAGTGAAAAAGTTTGTTGTATGAATTTTTCTAATCACCCATAAAGTTCATTTCTTTGGCATCAATTTGGCACATAATTCCCATGTGTATCTTTGCGTGTGTGAGTCTCAAATGCAACGAAAATTCGTTTGCTGTTTCTATTTATAGTTTTTTTTAACAACGAAATTGGCTCCAGTGGCTTGGTAGCTTGTTGCGAATTTTTTTGAGAAATGCATGGGTGAATGTTGTATTTTTTTTATTTTTTAGCCAATAGAACTTCTTGAGACATTTAAATTAGGGATGAATTTGAGAAAGATTTTTTTTTTGTCAGTTGAGCCTATTTTTGCACAAGTTTTGACTGTTATGGAAATTTCTCAAAGCTTATTTTTATTTAACAACCAATGAAATTCAAGAAAATGTTTGAAAATTAAAATGAAGGTTACTAAACAGAGATCACTGAGCCAAAATATGACTTTTTGCAACAATTAATTCTGGATGCAAAATAGAAAATGCTGTTACCCTGACACAATGATGAGCTTAAAATACTCCCAAGTGGGCTCTTAATTATTTTCTCTGGTCTTGAAATGTCTGATGTTTTATGACTGCTAGTAGTGTCATTAAATATTACATAAGCACTTGTCTTTATTTTTAATGAAAATTTTCCAATCTGTTCATACTTTGCCTAGTTTCTGAAAAGCATCTTTTGCCATTTCTGTATGCTTTCAGATTTCTGCATCACATTTTCCAATATATCTTTAATTTTTATACTAGCTTGATTTTGACATCCCCAATATGTAGTTGATACGTTAGCTGTCTCTTTTGCTAACAACCATGCAGTCTTACATTTAATATTCTTCTTGTTTTTCTTGGCTAATGTCTAACTGTTCTTTCAGTTTTCTTTCTGAGTCTGCCATCAATCCAGTATCATCTGCACATCTTATGCTGTTAGGATTATATCTGCTGATGATAATTCCTGGTAAGTCTATTTTCTGGTATAAACAGAAAATGAAAAGGCTATAGACACGTAACTGAAACTGCTTTAAATTGTCATGAATGACTTCCAGCCACCCCCAATGATACAACAGATCACTGTATATGAAAAAAAAACATTCTTGCTTATTCTTTGTATTCTCTGAGAAAGATACCTCATTTTTAAAATAATACTCTGATAAAAATTAAACAGGAAGATGTGTGAATGACAATCTGTGTAGCTATCTATCCTTTTTTTTATTTATATAATATTCTATTCTAAATTTTTTAACAGTGGCTTTTAATATATTCATTGAAAAATAGTAAAGACTAATAAATAAGTTTTTTATTGTTTGGTATTTTTCCATATCATTAGTATGGGGAAACATGGCAGAGTAATGGATAGTGGCTCAGATTGAGGAATCAGAGAGCAGAGTTCAAATTCCAGTTGAACCCATTACATTCACTTATATGCTATAATAACCTTGGGAAAGGTATGAATGCTCTTCTTCTCCTGCCAGCTATGGGCAAATAGCAGGACAGACCACATTCTATAGCCTTGGATGGTAACTTGTCTACTGCAGAAAGAAATGGCAACCTACTGCAGGGAAAAAATCTGCCTCATCAGTCATGTATCGAAAGATACATGATTGCCTAAGCATGTATCATGCATGGCACATGTCTGACTGATGTAAATAAATGTAAGTTAAAAAAATAAATCATAATTCATTTAATTTTCAGCTCCATATCTTTGTGCTTTCAAAAGTTATATAATGATAATAATAATATTTAATATTATTTAATAATAAATAAACAAAAAATACATAAATTATGCTGTATAATGATAGTAATAATATTTAATATTATTTAATAATAAATAAAACTGTATAATGATAATAATATTTAAGTAAATAAAAAAAATAATAAACTGTATGAGGATGATGATAATGATATTTAATATTATTTAATAATAAATAAATAAAAAATAAATAGTAAATAATATTTTAATAATAATAAACCTAATTCATTTAATTTTCAGCTCCATATCTTTACTTTTTTTAAATCATGATGTGATTTTCTGAGTAAAATAAAATTACTGAATTTTTAAGAAATATCCAGTGTTTTTCTTCCTAAGGGGAAGCAAATTTTAAACCTGATTTTTTTTGTATTATTTTGTGTATGTGTTTAGAACTCTTAAAACATGGAGATTTAAATCCTTAACTTCAGATAAAGGAGATTTTTTAGAAAAAAAAAATAAATAGGGAGAAACAGGAGGATTTAAAAATAACTCTAAAATGTAAATTCAAGTTTTACGAATTTACACAGCAATTTCCAACAGAGACATGATTTTTTTTGGGGTGTCAACAATTAACTCCTTTCAGACCAATGTTTCACTTGTAAACAAACTCTGTTTTGTTAAATCTTTTGTTGAAAAAAATGTTATGTCTGTAATAATTTAACTGAATCTTTGCTTGAAATGGGGATACAGTTTTTAAACCCCATGCAGGCTGAATAGGAATTATTTTTGCTTGGCAGCTCTTTAAGTAGAGAAAGCTCAACTATTTGCAGGGAGAATCTTGTAAAAATTGGCAGAAAATTAATGCTTAACAGTTAACCAGGAGAACACTAGTTAGGAATTGGGGTTGGGTTCAAAACCAGGTGTCTCCTGGCAGTGCTGGAGGAGGTGACAGGTCAGCGTATGGCTTATTTTTCAGGATTGGATCTGTTATCAGAACAAAATCCTCTATGTCCTGTTTCATTTGTTTAACTATCATTCTACTACTTATAATCTTGAAGTTATTTATTTTTGACGTGCTGAGTGGAGCTGTGAATTGAGTGTGGCTCTGATGTCAAGTCAAATTTGTTCTATATTTAGTTCAATGACTTCTTTCATCTCTTATGTACCATGTCCTCTCTGCAATTTCCTGCTCTTTGTAGCTCTTAATAAATTTTGTCTTTTTGTTATCTCTCCAAAACACTGCTCTGCCATCCATTTACACAAGCTCATTTTTCTTTTTTGGGAGCCATGTCTTTTCAGGACATGTGCTATCATGGATCTCCACAATTTCCTGTTCTTCGTAGGTTTTAAATTGTCTTTCTGCTATCTCTCCTAAATCATATTCTTCCATCCATTTGCACAAGCTTGTTCTTCATTTTTTTATGCCTTGTCTTTTCAGGATGTGGGCAATCATGGCTCTCCATAACTTCCTGTCCTTTGTAGCTGTTTATAAATTTTGTCTTTTTTGTTATCTTTCTTAAACCTTTTTTTGCCATCCATTTACTGAAGGTTGCTTGATAAGTTATGTGTTTTTTTTCCTCTGTTCTTCTTGCTTTCACTCTGTCCTGTGAGTATCAAATTTTCCAAGCCCTCTTTCCTCATTATGTGCTCCAGTTAAATTAAAAGGTGCACTATTTCTCAAATGCTCCCAAAACTGTACATTTTCTTCATGGATGTTTACATGTCAAAGCTCACATTTGGTACCATACCTGACCTGATTATGTGACCAACATCTCATAGAGTGCAGCAAAAGCTATTATTTTGAGACAGTCTTGGCTCTGCTAATGCCATGCTGTTCAGTCTTAGTGTCAGATGTGCTGTTGCTTACAAATATTTTATTTTCAGATTTCACTGTTCCTAATGTAGGTACCGTACTTTCTCAGTGTGATCTATAATGAATATTCTGACTCCATTCCTTGAAGATGGGTATGAACCCTGAAAAGGGGCCAGTCATCAAGTAGTTAGGTTTGGGGGGGGGTGTATATATATATATATATATATATATATATATATATATATATATATTTTTTTTTTTTTTTTCACATGTCAAACAAGGTTGGTTTAAAGTTGGTTTTAATGGCAATACTGTGGAAAAATTGCTCACGCCCACTTGGCACTTCTACTTTTGGGGATGCCTCAGGTGCTAGGCAATAAATCCAGACCCCTCATGAAGGAGTGGTACTGCCTAAGAGGATAGCCCCCTATGGCTTGAGCTTGAGCTCAATGTTAATTTCAACTTCTACAGCAAAGTTCCAGAGAACCATTTACCAAGTAGTTGAGATTTAATCTTCAAAAATTTAAATCCCATGTCAATTGTTATCTTCTGTCTTTATTAATTCCTGTTCTTTTATTGTTCTCTCTCCTTAATAGTGTTTCTTTTTTTTTTTTCTCGTATTCTCTCACACTCGGTAACCCCTTGCATCTTAGTAGCTTTATTGCCTTGCTTGGGGTGAAATGAAAAAAAAAAAAAAGTAATTGCTTAAATACTCGAATATATATATATATACCATTATATACCTACTATGACCATTATATACCTATCCCTGAACCAACAGAAAAGCCTACTGTACAACTGAACCAGAAAGGGATTGTCAGTAGTCAGGAAATAAGGTACAGATTTATGTGAATTTCCTGTTTCATATTGACAGTAGTGGTGGGATGTGTAGATAGTGTAACAGTGATCAACGGAGAAAGTGGAATTGTCAGTTTCAAGTTCCAGCTTAGGCTGTTTACTTTCATGCTTATACTTTTAGAAAAGGCATGATTTTATCCCCCACACTCTCTACCCAACTTCTGACCAAGCTTGCTAGACTTGTGTGGCAACCAGTCAAGAAGAAGGATAACTTTGAATTCAAAACCATGGAGAAAGCAACAGAAAACCACTCTACTGTCTTTACTAAGAAGTTGTGTGCTAATTTAAATAATAAAAAAAAAAGAAAGAAATCTGTGGAAAGCCTGTAAAAAAAAAAAAAAAAAAAAAAAAAAAATATATATAGGGTGGGTTATCAAAAATTCTTAGATATGCTATTTTTAGTAGTGTGTCCTCTTTTTGACTGTACAGTGGAGTAATGGGTAGTGGCTTGGATTGATAAATTGGAGAGCCAAATTCAAATTCCAGTCAAATCCATTACATTCACTTACGTGCTAATACCCTTAGGAAAGGTATGAATCCTCCTCTTCTCCCCCCAGCTTTGGGTAAATAGCAGGACAGACCAGGTTCTATAGCTTTGGATGGCACCTGCAGAAAGAAATGGCAACCTACTGCAGGAAAAAAATCTGCCTTGTCAGTCATGTATTGAAAGATACATGATCACCTAAGTGTGTATCATGCATGGCACATAATTGACTGTGTGTAAAGTCTTCTGATTTGTTTAATGAAGCTGAGGATGTAGTATCATTCCTATCCTTGGACTCCAGGAAAAACTGCCATACCTGGGGTGAGGGGCGATAGCAAGGTTCCCAGCTCATCTTTCTCATTGAAGCAGATGGCCTCCTAAGACTTGAAAAATGATGTATGAAATTATAGCCCAAACTAAAAAAAGCAATACTATGACCAATGACAAGAAGGTGGGGAAGTGTATAAGAAATATACGGTGAACTCTCCCGTCGTATTTGACATATGAGCGTCAAGCAGCTCAGTTCCTAGGAACTGACAGCCAGACACCAGCACATATGATTTTATTATAGTGGTGAAGACTTTGTGCAGAATTAACCATACTTTGTGAAGGGCCAAATGCAGAGACCTGGTGAACTATATGTCACAAAAAACCCTCTGCAGGTTTTGAATTCAGAGTTGTCCTTCTAGACCGGTTGCCATCCAAGTCTATAGAATCCAGTCTGTCCAGCTATTTACCCATAGCTGGGGGGAGAAGAAGAGGATTCATACTTTTCCCAAGGGTATTAGCATGTAAATGCATTCAATTGGAATTTGTACTCCAACTCCTCAATCTGAGCAACTATCTTCTACTCCACTGTGCCTCCTAATATATATATATATATATATATATATATATATATATAAAATAATACATTGACACCTGTATACTTTTTTTCTTTATCAATTCACTACAAGCAATGTGATAATGCCCACTAAGACACAAGATCAATTAGAAGGGTAATATTTCTTGGTAAAATCATTTTTTTTTATCCAAGATCATCTAAGTAGTTTTTTTTTTTTTTTTTTAAGATGCACTCTAATATTGTAAAGAAATTTCTAAAAGAAAAACAAAGTTATTGTCCTGCAACAACACGCGTCCCTCACATACTGGCACCACATATTGTTTACATTAATCACTCGTCCAATTTTGTTTGTATGGCAATGACATACTAGTCAAGAGCAGAAAGACTTCTGCCACTGCTAGTAAACAGACCATGTTTAAGCTTGTGGCTTGGTTCCAGGAAGGTTTATAGTCTTGGAAATACTTGTAAAAGCTCTACTGAAGTTACATCATATAAAAGGCTGAATTAGATAGCTAACATTATAGTGTAATGACTCAACATACAAACCCACATCCCTATGAGACAAGCCAATTAGGTGACCGTCCAAGCTTACTTGAGCCTGGGCATTGCCTTACATTCATCTTGGAAGATGGACATGTATTTTTCAGGAAAAAAAGTGTCTTGTAAGCTGGAAAATACGGTAATTAGAATAAAATTTACAGTCCCGATTTTTTACATTTTTAGAAAGATAAATCCGAGAAAATGATCACTAAAGATTTCAACACCTGAAAAATTCTCCTGGAAACTGAAATACTGTTTTTAAAACAAATTTTTAAGATAATCCCATTTGTGTTGTGCTGGAATCTTTGTAAAAACCTTTTTATTTTTTTCAGCAGAGAAGCGTCGGTGATTAATTTTTACGCAACGTAAAAAATTTGAAAAACATTTTACAAGTAAAATTTGGTCATGGTGGTTATTACAAAAAGAATAACATTTTTCTCCAATTTTTTTTAAAATAAAAAAAAAACCCTATTCATTATAAAAGTAATTAATGAATATGTACTGAAATTTTCATTTAAATTGAATAATTCCCTGATTTTTGGTAATTTAAAAAAAAGCACTGCCCTTCCACCAAAAGGGGTGGGGGGCTGTATCAAAGACTCTAGCGCCGTCCCAGCTCCCCAGTGTTTGTTGCTGGAACAACTAGTCAGTTCATAAAAGAACTTTTTTTTTAGACTTCAAACAATTCAATGTGAAAGTAAGTTCTTGAAGTCAGATCAAAAGTTGACTGGCCTGAATGCTACGAAGTATGTTTGTCAATTGATTGAATATTAAGAGTTAATAAAAGAATTATTTTTTTTTTTTTCTCTCGTACATTTTGCAAAGTAGATCTGCTTTCCCTTTTTTCTTTTGTCTTCTAATCCAAGCAAACAAGTCAGGGTTAATATCAGACTATTTTTGGATGAAAGGAAGGAGGAAAAAAAAAAAAAAAAACGAAACAAAAAAACAGGATACAAGAAGAGGTTTTCATTGAAAGTTGATCATAACTTAACATATTATATCTGACAGGTCACATTGTTTCCAAAACAAAAAAACAAAGTGGTTAGTGGGTGTGGAGTGTATACACATTTTAATTCAGACACCAATTCCCTTTGTTTGTGTGATTCAAAAATAACTTATTTAAAAATAAAATTCATATATCTATTATTAAGATGAATTATTTTTCTTGGATACAAAATCGTATTTTTTTTAAGCTGGTGAACTCTTCATTTTGATAGGCTCAATGAATTTCAAAAATTACATCCTCTTTCATTTAAAAAAAAAAAAAGAAGAAATATCAAGTTTCGGCTTACAATTAAGCATGACATTGTTTATGAATACATTTTTAAGTTAAGTTACTTATACATACTTATGCATGAATAATTCTACTCTATTTATAACTTAAATATTTTTGTTCTTCTAATAATTCAGTACTTACTTGTTGTGGATTCTGGTTATCTGTCACCACCTTTTATTTATTGGTGATATTTTTTAAAGTTAGGTGTATATTATTTTTTTTTCCTAGACTGCTAAATGAATCTTTGGTATATATTTTTACACATCTTTATTTGTGAAAAATCTGGAAAATTTAAAAAATGGCGATAGATGACCCACAAGTCCCAGTAATCCTTAGTGATAGACTAGAGAGATTATTATTCTTAAAAAAAGTAAACTTGCTAAAAATATTTTAAAATCAATATATAGTTCAACTTAAAAAAAAAAATAAACATATATATTTTAATGATTAAACATTATAAATGCATAATAATATCATAAAAATTATTATAATGAAAAAGAAAAATATAAGAATAAATGGATAATTAAATTAGTCAAGACTTCCCTTTATAAAATACCATCCTGCTTTCTTTGAGCAATAAAAAAAACATGTCCATTCACTTTGACATCAGTGTCTAATCAATAATTAAAAAAAAAAGAAAAAGTTTGCTATTTTTTTCTCAATAAAAAAAAAAAAATCTACTGTGATTGAAAAAGTAACTCCCCATTTTAAAATGCTTATAATTTATTTATTAACTATAATTTTTGCAAGAAAGGGTATGAGAGGAAAGCATTTAAGATGAGGTTTTATTTAAAATTTGATATGAGCACCAGATTTTGCTACCAACTTCTCGAACCGCCTGGGAATTGCATCAACTGATTTCACCAGGAACTCTTGTGGTATGGAAGACATAACTTCTTGTATTCACCCTTCAAATTCTTCCAAAGCCTTGGTTTGGTGTAGTAGAGTTGCTCCTTTAATCAGCCCCAAAGTAAAAAGTTACAGGGTGTTAAGTCAGTACTCCTGATTGGCCACTCATATATAAAATAGGGAGTTACTTTTCAATCACACTGAAGGAAGTCTTAGAATTATCCAGCCAAAACAATTCCTAATTTCTCTCTGAATTTCTGGGATGATGAGCTTTACACCATATTGCCTGCTGACTATTGTCCTCATCTTTCTTGTTATTATGACCGAAACGTTTTCTGTCTGAATTTCTGGGATAAAGCATTATCGTTATTCACCCTCTTTATTTTTGGACTATTCTCATCTTTGTTATCACAATTTTTGGCCGTTGTGTCCTTTGGCCTTCATTGGTTGTATAGCAATCAGGGTAACCAGCAGGGAATTCCAAATCAAACCCTTTATTAAATCTATGGGGGTAGACTGTTCTTATTCCACTGCCCAGTACTAAAAATAAGAACTAGATGAGAGATCACTAGACATGGGAATGAGCAGTGGAACAAGAACAGTCTACCTCTGTAGATTAAATAAACCCCATCCCCAACCACTATTTTGAGGACAGTGACTTGTCAGATATAAATATGACATGTTTCCAATCAAGAGCTCCTCGTTGCATCCTGTCTGATACATCTAAGGAATGCCAGAAGAGGAAACATTGAAATGAGGAAAATGCTAACCAAAATAATTCATGGACCAATAACAATGATTCTATTTTGGATTTTCTGACAACATAAGTTCTAAGTTCCATGACTGTGTTTATGAAATTAATCCAATAAAATTGTTTTCTCTACTTATCAAAAAAACAAACAAAAAGAATATTATCATAAAGTTTTGGGAACTTAAGGTATGAAATGAATTCCTCAAAGGAAGAAAAATAAAAATCAATTCTTAGAAAATAAAAATCTTTATTTTCTGTGGGTTTGATACCAAGAAATGATTGAACTGTCTATCAACAACTTCCAGACATGATAGAACTGTCTCGCAGGGTCTGCTACAAGATGCTTTCACAGATATCAGTAAATGGAGGCCAACCTGAAAATGGTAATTGAAAGAGAGTAGATAACATTTTATTAGCATTCTAGTCAAAAACACTTTAAAGATAAAATTGCATGTCACTAAAATCCTCCTCTGCGATACATGTTTTTATCAATTGGCCTTCCTTTTCTTTTGTGTGTGTTATGATTTACAGTTCCGACTGTTAAATAATTAATATCTGTAAATTTTGATTTGGTGTGGACTTATGGTGGAACTTGTTTTATTTAAAAAAAAAGAAAAAGTAACACAATTATTGTACTTTAAGAAATTTTATTAGCATAACTATTATTTTTAAAAAAATGGTTAATTGTATAAATTCACTATTTACTGTAGTTCTTTCCTTTTTCCCAATGGGTTGCATATTTTCTTTCTTCTTTTTCTTTTATAAAATTCTGTCATTTTAGGACATGGGCAACCATGGCTCTCCACAGATTGCTTTTCTTTATTATCTGTAAATTACCACTGAAAAAATAATGGAGTAGTTTTCCGTTGCCTTTTTCATGGCTTTAACTCCCATACTCCTTCAAGACAGCGATGACCATGTCCACCTACAGACTCCCTTTTCTTCATTATCTGTGAATTACCATGACTTCTTGGCAATGATACTGGATTGTTTTCCCATTTGCCTTCAACAAAGTTTGAACTTCAGAGTAGTCCTTTTGCTAGACTGGTTACCACCCAAGGCTATAGAGCCTGGTTTACGCTGCTATTTCATTACTAGGTCATGGTAGAAAACAGATGGATTCATACCTTTCCCAAAGACATTTGTGCCAAAAATGAACAGAACAGCTGAAATATGAACCCAGCTCGCCTATTCCACTTTCTGTGCCAATAATTACTGCGTTAACTGAACATTGGTGATTCAAATATCACTCAGTCTGAAACAAGGCTATATGAAAAAGAGTCTTCCAAGTTTGGAGCTTGTGTCTGCTTGAAAATTGGTATTTAATGTCCTAATCTTTTCCTGTTTTTTTTTTTGTTTTTTTAAAAAAAAAAAAACAAATATAAGTGGAAATTGAGGATGGAAGTGTGTGTGTGTGTGATGTGTGTATGTGTATAAAGTACCCTCTCACATACAAAAGGGTGATTAAATAAAGAGTACCAAATGATATTGTTAAGAGCAGAAATAGAAACTTGTATGAACAATTTTGTCTTTTTCTTATTTCTCCCTAAACCCTGTTCCGCTATCCATTTACTCAAGCTCATTCTTCGTCTTCTATGTGCCGTGTCTCTTCAGGACATTGGCGATCATGGCTCTCCACAATTTCCTGTCCTTTGTAGCTCTTAATAAATTTTGTCTTTTTCTTATTTCTTCTAAACCCTGTTCCGCTATCCGTTTACTCAAGCTCATTCTTCGTCTTCTATGTGCCGTGTCTCTTCAGGACATTGGCGATCATGGCTCTCCACAATTTCCTGTCCTTTGTAGCTCTTAATAAATTTTGTCTTTTTCTTATTTCTTCTAAACCCTGTTCCGCTATCCGTTTACTCAAGCTCATTCTTCGTCTTCTATGTGTCGTGTCTCTTCAGGACGTTGGCGATCATGGCTCTCCACAATTTCCTATCCTTTGTAGCTCTTAATAAATTTTGTCTTTTTCTTATTTCTCCTAAACCCTGTTCCGCTATCCATTTACTCAAGCTCATTATGTTATACATTGTCTTACTCTGTCTCTCCTGCCCTCTATCTATCCTGTGAGTATCAGATTTCCCAAGCCCTCCTTCCCCATTATATTCCCCAGAAACCTCAACTATCTCTTCCCGATGTTAAATATTTTTGATTCTATTTTCTCCAAAACTTTCATTGCTCTCATATTCGGTCAATGGTAAACTCAGCATCCTTCTGTAGAACCAACTGCATAGATAATTTATTTTACTTTTTTTACATTTTTCTGGTGTCCCTACATAGATAATTGATTTTTTTTCTTTTTCAAAAATAAAGTTCATATTTTTTATTTTAAAAATCAAAGCTTGGCACAAGGCCACAATTAGGAAGCTCTTGGTAATCAGACCACAACGAATAACAATCAAAACTCATACACCTTCCAGGATAATAAAATCTGTACTTATTATTTACTGCACATAAATATCTTCAGTGTAATTATGCTGAATATATATATATATATATATATATATATATATATATATATGAAGCTATTTTAGTCCTGTTTGATATGAGTCCAGTGGGTGGTATGAAAAGGGATTTGATAGGAAGGCCATTAATAGACAGATTTAGGGCAATGGAGATTTAGTTCAACAAGAAAGCAGATGTCTATTTATATGAAAGTTAAATATTCTCTATACATTAACATTCTTCCCTATATCAACAGAGTAGCCTACATAAATGATATGGAAGCCAACAGTTTATAGAATGAGCAATAAATTCCTAGATCCTTAGGAGTTGTTTTTTTTTTTTTTTTTTTTTTTTTTTTATTGTGACTCAGGACAACTTTGGAAGAATAAAATTATTTTTTTTTCTTGTCATTTGTTTGTGAATCATCTGTGTGTTGTGTGCCTTGGTGATCATGGCTCTTCACAATTTCCTGTCCTTTGTAGTACTTAATAAATTTTGTCTTTTTGCTATCTCTCCTAAAACCTGTTCTGACAACTATTTTCACAAGTTCCTTTTTCTTCTTTGTGCCATATCCCATCAGGACATTAGCGATCGTGGCTCTCCACAATTTCCTGTCCTTTGTATCTCTTAGTAAATTTTGTCTTTTTACTATCTCTCCAAAACCCTGTTCTGTTATCCATTTACAAAAGCTCATTTTTCTTCTTCTACCTGTTGTGTCCTTTCAGGACATTAGCGATTGTGGCTCTCCACAATTTCCTGTCCTTTGTATCTCTTAGTAAATTTTGTCTTTTTACTATTTCTCCTAAACCCTGTTCTGTTACCCATTTACAAAAGCTCATTTTTCTTCTTCTATGTGCCATGTCCCTTCCGGACATTGGTGATCATGGCTTTCCACAATTTCCTATCCTTTGCTGTTCTTAGTAAATTTCATCAACACCATTGGAATGAGCTGATACATGCAACATCTGTGGCACTTTGAAGCTGCATTAGATGCTGCATGGAAGGTGGAAAATGTCTGAAAACCATACCCACAAGTTGACCTTGTTAGTGACATTGGGTAGATGGAACTATTTGGGAGCTGCCAATAATTGTACTCACACAAAGAAACAAGTCATTGTAACTGAGGATTTTAGTGTACTTTGCCTTGTTTTGCCTTTGCTTCCCAGAAACTAACTAATGTCCGCTCAACATAGTTGTAGTATAAACCACAAGTAGGATGCTGAACAAACACAAATGTGCCTTTTCAGGCGTCTGCAACAGGGATAAGCTAGTCACCTAGTAGATAGGCATACTCAGTAGCCAGCTATTATTAGATGCATGAGAAATCAGTGACCTTCTGAGACTGCAATGCTGACAACAAATAAATGTTATTATAAGTGATTCACGGTTCTACTAAATGTTTCTAAAAGAAAGCTTCAGATTTTCAGGATACTTTGAGTGTTGTCTTGAAACTGTAATCTTAGAATTCACCTGGGAAAATTCTCTGGTCAAATTCTGATTTTCCAAGTTAAATGGTATCCAATACCATCTGTAATTAGTGTCTGAAAGGTGAGATTACTTTCCATCCTGTGATTTCTTCCCGCCTCTCAAATACCAATTGGTCTACTCTTTCTCAATTTTTTTTCTGAATTTGGTATCTTGTTTGATTGGTTTTTAACAGCCACCGGTTTTGTGAGTGAATTATATCTGCTTGCTAAAGTAACTCCTGCCAAACTAAATACTCCCCTCTGGCATGAACTTTCAATTATGCTTTGTTGTGAGCATGTTTGTCTTCTCTCTGTCTCTCTCTCTCTCTCTCTCTCTCTCTCTATATATATATATATATATATATATATATATATATATAATGTTGAGTGCTACTGCTAATAAAATAATATTTGCTTTATAATAACAGAGCTATAATTTATATTAATAATAAATATACCATTTCTTTTCTCAATGTGAGGAAATATATATATATATAATATATATATATATATATAAAAATTTATGAATAAAAATAACAACCGGAAAACTAGTAATTGCTGACGCGTTTCGTCCAATGTGGACTTTATCAAAGCAAAATACGAAATTGTCATTTTTATTCATAAATATTGTCTTCTCTACTGGTTAAATTGGAGAAATTTTCATATACATAAATATAAAAGTGAACATTGAAGTCAACACTTGGAGGCGACACTGTTTCATCAGGTGCCCTGATAATTGCGTTTAGCATGAAACAGTCTGTTGACTCTGAGTGTTGACATTGACGTTCAGTTTTATATTTACATACACTCTATCTCTGACATTGAGCACTTTATCCCATAAATATAGCACACCTTTATATATATATATATATATATATATATATATATATATATATATATAATATTTCCAAGAGGATAAAATCCAGGTAGAGAGCAAGAATATAATATAAAAGTCTCAAACACTAATATTCCATGGTTATAATTTATTAGCTTGGATTTGTAATCACGATCCAATTCAACAGACCTACAAATTCATAGGCTTTTGAACTTGTAGATTCTAGATTGGTGGCAAGGTCTCGTCAATTCAGTGTTGAGTTGGTTTGATGCAGCTGTATGTTCTATGCTAACAGTTTTTTTTTTCTTGTACTTCTTGCTTGTGGAGCTCTCTTCCAGCTTCTTGCTTTCTAGTGAACTTTATTCTTCAAAAATTTGAATGCAATGTCAATCATTATCTACTGTCTTCCTGATTACTTGGCTTTTGGTTGTGCTTGTTAATAATGTTTGTTTCCTAATTCTTTCACACTCACTTGTGCCTTAATGGCTTTACTGTCTTGTATGGGGTGAATTCAACAAAAATATATTTATATATATATATATATATATATATATATATATATGTATAGTAGGCACGGTGGAGTAATGGATAGCGGCTTGGATTGAGAAATTGCAGAGCTGAGTTTGAATTCCAGTCGAATCCATTGCATTCACTTACGTGCTAATACCCTTGGGAAAGGTGTGAATCCTTGTCTTCTCCCTCCAGCTATGGGTAAATATAAGGACAGACTGGGTTCTATAGCCTTGGATGGCAACTGGTCTAGGAGAAGGACAACTCTGAATTCAAAACCTGTTGAGGGTTGTTTGGGGACCTTGTGGCACGTAGTGCACCAAGTCTCTGCATTTGGCCATCAAAAAGTGTGGCTGGTCCTGCACGAAACCTTCACCACTATAATCAAACCTCATGTGCTGTTGTCGGGCTGTTGGTTTCCTGGGAACTGATCTGCTTGACCCTCATATGTCGAATTCGACGAGAGAGTCAACTATATTATATATATATATATATATATATATATATATATATATATATACTTCAAATGTCATTTATAGAGGACATGTGTATTTGAGTAGATTTTCCATTTATTTTAAAACAGTATTTATTTAGTTTATTAGCTTGTGCACATGAAAAAACTTAACCCTTTGACCCCTGCGTTCCTGAACAATTTTAACCCGTTTCCCTGACCTCCTGAGTCAAAGTTCACAAATAATTGGTATGTCATGTTTCACGGTAGATATAAAAATAGATACAAAAAATATAACGATTGCTTCCATGATAGTCCTGGTTGAGATTCTGCATGCTTCATGGTAAAAATGGTCTTTTTTTTTTTTTCCAAAACACATGCACAAAACACAATGAAAAGACATATAGATGTTGGTATAATGCTTGATGACATTAGAATATTACAGCTTTTGTGACTGGGTATTCAAAATAAGATAACCAATAGGAAAACACGATGCAAGTGTTTATCCATTGCTCAACCTGTATTTGGACATTGCCATTTTTCTCTACCACTGTTCAACTGGTGACTGGGCATTACATCATTTTTCTCTATCACCAGTAAAATGGTGGGCAGGCCTCAAAGGGTTAATAAGATGTGCTCTCCATTTTAAAATAGTGCATATCATATCTACAGACCTGTGCCTCCAAAGAAACTTAGTAAATAAAACAAAAAAGAAAATAATGGACCCTGCCAAAGAGTACTGTTTTTTTTTGTTTTTTTTTTACTAAATTTTCTTGTGTGTGCCGGCCAGTAGACACACTATTTAAAAAAAAAATTGGGCATCTACTCAAATGCAGGTATCCACTAGAAATGTTTGAAGACACACACACATAGATGAAAGCCTGGTTAACAGCTTGGAGAGCCAAGTTCGAATTCCAGTTGAGTTCATTACATTTACTTACATGTTTAATACCCTTGGCAAAGGTATGAATTCCTCTCTTCTTCCTTAGCTATGGATAAATAGCAAGACAGATTGGGTTCTGTAGCCTTGGATAGATTTTTTTTTCTTTTTTTTTAACTTTGTTCCTCATGTCTAATATGATCAGGAAAAAATGTTTGTGCATTAAAAAAAAAATATTCTAATTTCCAAAAAAAAAAAAATAATCTATGTTGTCCTTTTGTTGACAAAAGTTTTGAGTAGACAACATTAGTGCTTCTCTCACTGGGTACCAATTTAAAAAGGTTGTTTAGAGAAATAACCTTAGAACTATCGACATAGAGCTGAGAAACTCCTGGAAATACTGGGATGAAACCAGCCATTCTGAGATGTTTGTTTCTGTACGTTGTTGATGTCCAAAGCAACAATTGAAATTGCATTAACTTAAAAGATCCCAATAATATCAACATATTTACCATTATTGGGATTGTGGAAATGAGTGCTTATTTTTTTTTGTCTACTCTGTGGTTTGAAGGCCATGTAGGAGAAGCTACTTGATTACTAGGTAAGTTACATTGCATAACTTTGCTCGGTTGGAATTTGTTAGAAGTAGGATGTACATACCAGTTCTTAATTGAAGCCTTTAGGGAGGAACACAATGCAATTCATGAAAAATTGAGAAACACAGGCCCTAAAATGTGTGGAACTGTATCTATTGACTTGTACTGCTGAACTTTACCAGGAATGTAACAACAACATTGAGCATTTCTTTGATTGCATCATTCTTTGGTGCAGGAATTCCTTTCTCCCAGAATAATTCATAGTTTCTGTAGCTTAGTGCTATATTTTTCTACATTTAAATCCATTACAAAAGAAAATGGTTTGATAGTAAAAAAAAAAAAACCCAAAAAACATAAGTTTTGTTTGAAAATATTTATAGTGTTGTACATTTTACAAAATTTAATTTTGTTTTATTATTTTTACTTTTTGAAAGCATTTGAAGATTTTTGATTTTTTTTTTTTTTTTTTAGTATATTTTATTTCTTTGCATTTTTTCTTTTTTTTAGCATTTTAAAATGTCTTTTTTTTCTTTTTTTTAGCATTTTAAAATGTCTTTTTTTTCTTTTTAGTGTTTTAAAATTTTTGTCTTTTCTTTTTAGTATTTTTTGATGGTTTTGTATTTTTATGATGACTTTGAATAACTATATTTGAAGGGTTATGGTTATCCAGAACAAAAACTGTTCTTGGGACTTTCTGTTTGGCTGTGATACTGATGCCCATGTTAAGGAATACAAGGCAAAGTTCAACAGTTAAGCAACTCAGTTGTGATCAGAACAATATCAAAAAATGTGACACAACTGATTTGTACAAGTAAACCTCTCCAGGAATCTGTTGCATCAACTTGGAATTTATTTTTTTCTGTTACCTCATTCTTTGGAGTACAAGTATCTTGTTCCCAGAGCTACTAGTTGTTTTTCTTTAGAATAAGGTGAGAATGCTGCTAGGAAAGTTGGCTCGTTCTGTCATGCCAGACAATTTTTCTTCTCAGAATCCATCTTGCACATTTATAAATGTACCATTCATCCATGCATTGAAAATTGCTGCCATATCTGATCTGGTGCTTCTGTTATATATCTGAAGATTCTCAACAAAATCCAAAGAAGGGTCTGACCTGGCATCTCAAATTCAGTCACTTTCCCACAACTGTGACATGGCTTCCGTCTGTCTTTTCTATAAATATTTTCATGGTGGTAGTTCTAATAAAGTCTTTTCCCTGGTACCATGACAACATGAATTTGAGCATACTGCTAGATTGGCAGTTAGGTCTTATTTTATTGTTGAAATTGCTAGATGTTACTCTAAGTTCTATTCTGATAGTTACTTTTCTTGCCTGTGAAACTCTTGTGTGCATTTCTTTTTTTTTTTTCATCTCTGCCACCTACAATCTTCAAAAATTTAAATGCAACATTAATCAACCATTCACCCTTGCATGGAGTATTGCTGCCATATATGGTCTGGTGCCCCTTCTGTTTGTCTCAAGGTTCTTGATAAGATCCAGAGATGGATATGCAATGTAATTGGCCCTGATCTGGCATCTCGTCTGCAGTCACTCTCTCACAGACGTGCTGTTGCCTCCCTCTGTCTTTTTTACAAATACTTTCATGGTAACTGCTCCAATGAGCTGCTTTCGCTGGTTCCCAGACTTCATGAATTTAAGTGTTCAACTAGGCTGGCATCTTGCTCACACCCTTTCACTGTCAAAACTGTTAAATGTAGCCATCTCTTCTGCTCTAATAGTTTCCTATCTCGCACCTCTTACCTGTGGAACTCCCTCCCCTTTTCCTGTTTCCCTGATAGCTATAATCTCCAACTATTCAAATGTAATGTCAACTGATGTCTCCAGATGCCTTGATATATCCCCTATCCTTCTCTTCATCCTTTCCTCTATCACTCCTATCTGCTCTCGCTCCAACTCTCTGTAACCCCTTGCATGCTAGTGGCTTCCTGCCTTGCTTGGGGTGAGATGCTTAAAAAAAAATTTGCAATCTTCTGTCTTTTTGAAACTTGTTCTTTTATTGTCCTTTCTGCTCACTAACATCTTTTCATTTTCTCTTATGACTTGTATCTTAGTGGCTTTATTGCCTTGCTTTGGGTGAATTGCTTACTTGCTACACTGATCATGAAAATCATAAATTAATTCTATCTCCCATGAACTCTGACATCAAGAGTTGAATTTTTATACTTCATAAACTCAAAATCATGTCCCAGTTGGTTATAAATTGCTTCATTTAGTTAGAAATTGTTTGATATGCATTTTTGAAAAAAAAATTGTCCTTGAGACTTTTTTTGACTGTGATGTTCAAACACACACTGGCATTTTTTAATTAAATATTCGCCTAATAAAAGGCTGAAGAGCCACTCAAAATAGCGTTTCTAAATGAGTTTGTTGTATGGATGTAAGGAAGAAGCAAGTTCAGATTATTAGGATAATGGTTGACTCCTCCACCCTAAACTTGAAGAAGTTAAGATTATCTAGGACCAATGTACCATATATATGCAACTATTGGCATAATTACATGTTTCATTGAAAATGACCTACAAGGTACCTCAGTTTAGTTTTTTTTGTGTGTGTGTGAACAAGATTCCTTTTAGTTTATTCTGGAGCACTTCCAGATAATCTATTAGCTATTTTCAAGGATTTTGGTTGTACTATTGCAAATGGTGAATACCATAGATACTTGTATAACACATGATCTCACATATCATGCAGCCCCCAAATTTTCACTTATAAAAAATGATTTTTTCATGTATCTCGTGCATCATGCGAGTTCCTGTTTTAGAGACCAAATTACAATAGACTAACCTCTTTTTCTTTATCTCTTTATCCCATCTTCTAGTTAAATAAGTTAAAAAAGTAAAAGAGAATGATAAAAGTTTTCGTTAGTAATGCTATACTCCTTGCGTAAACATATACAGCCATAAATAACCAAATGAGAAACAGAATGCAAACAATGGAAAAGATGCATATTCATTATGTTTGTATATTATAATAGGATACTAATATGTGAATTTTATATGCATTATTATATGAATACAGTTAAGTAAAACATCAGTCTTAGCAAAATCATGTTTATTTTAAATAGGGCTGACTTTTTGACTACAGTAAATGGATGTATTGTTTGGGCCAGGAATACATACATTAATTTTATATCTCATGAATGATGTGACCCCCTTAAAATTAGCTTCAAAATTAGGTCTTCAAAAGTTGCATGATATGCGAGTATATACTTTACATTGCTAATATTTAGGTCTATTTTTAGTTCCCAAATGTGGCCAGTAGATTATGGCCTTGTTCGTAGTTGGTATCTGGATTTTTATGTCTAGGGGTTAAAATAAATCTAAAAAAATGTGTTAAATATATTTCATTTTAATCAAATGAATATTCACACCCATTTGTGTGGAGTGATTGCTTCAGTCTATCCTTCATGGAAGGAGGATAATCATGGTTCACACATATGAATATGGGTAGGAAAATAGAATTGACTTCATTTTAAGCATCTGACTATCAGTTGTACCAAAAAATAGATTATATCGCTTACTTGATTTTACCATGAAACTAAGTTATTTACACTATTTACATTGTTCGGAGTGCTGTCCTCATCTTTACTGTCACATTCACAGTGTTTCGACTATTGTATGCTCAGTCCTTCTTCACGTGATGTTAATAGGAATTTCAAACTGAACCCTTTATTTAGTCCATGGGGGTCAGTCAGTTATGTGCCATGCATGATACACATATCTTTTGTTACATGACTGATTCTTTTCTGCACTAGGTTGCCATTTCTTTCTGAGGTAGACCAGCTACCATCCAAGGCTATAGAATCTGGTCCATCTTGCTATTTACCCATAGCTGGGAGAAGAGGAGAATTCATACCTTTCCCAAGGTTATCAGCACATAAGTGAATGTAATGGATTCAGCTAGAATTCAAACTCAGCTCTCCAATTCTTCAATCCTAACTATATATATATATATATATATATATATATATATATATATATATATATATATATATAAAAAAATGTAGTTTCACTAAAATGACTGATAAGACATAGCAGTTAAGTTTTTATTACATTTTTCTTGTTCTTATAATTTTTTTTCTTTTCTGGACATCAATTATGTAGAAATTGTCCAAATGTTTTGTATGTCTGAGTGCTTTCAGAACACAAGAAAAATGAAATAAAAACTTAACTGCAGTATCTTGTCGGTTGTTTTTAGTGAAACTTGTTCAAAAGAGGGATTGCTACCCAAATACACACACACACATATATATATATATATATCGAAATAAAAGTATAAAACTTAATATTACAAGACATTAAAAACTGGCGAAGCAACCGGTTTCGTTCCCACTCTTCAGGCTTCAACGGGAGATTTAAAATCAACACAGAAAAGTGTACAATTTTTTTTTTTTTTTCACAACTTCCTTTTATTGTACATTTTTCTGTGTTAATTTTGAATCTCCTGTTGAAGCCTGAAGAGCGGGAGCAAACTGGTTGCTTCCCAGTTTTTAATGTCTCGTAATATTAAGTTTTATACTTTTTATTTCAATCATTAAATTCTGTACCTACAATATAATAAAAATATATATAATATCTGTAATATCTTTTTTATATATATATATATATATATATATATATATATATATATATATAATATCTGTAATATCTTTTTATATATATATATATATATATATATAATTTGTTTTTGAGTAAAAAGGGATTCATCAACATGCTGCTCTCTTTTAAATTTTCAAAATATTCTAATACACTATCTAAGTACAGATTCCATTTTGAATTTTTCTGTATATTTCTTGTAATAATTGAAATGACTAAATATTTTTGTTTGCAGTATAAACTGTAGTCTTGTAAATATTTGATCAATTTGCTAAACTTATACCATAACAACCACCTACTCCCCAAAAAATCTTTCTATGATTCTTAATTCTGAATTCTTTGGTTGCTGGGTGGTAAGACTTCAATGAAAGTTTCTTGTAAAATATGTAGGTAAATCAATAAATTTGTAGCGTAAGATTGAAAAACGGCATCTTTGCATATTAAATACTTTTCCACATAATTTTCTCCCTTATCAGTGGACTTAATTTGGTTGGTAACTTGAACCCCTTTCTCACACATGAAACCTTGCAATCTATATCTATTTGTAAAATGTGTGTGTGTATGAATATGTGTGTGATTGAATGATTATGCATTTCCACGGTTTTCATCCAAATTCGATGAAATTTTTTTTGTTTGATAGATATTTCTTCAGTACTGGTTTTGAGTCCAAATTCTCCATAAAAATTAGACGTTGAAGGTGAAAATTAAAAAATACTGATTTTTTTACACTTTGTTCAAAAATCAAAAACGAAATTTAATGTTTGTAAAAAAGCAGTGTACGATCAATTTAGAGAGTTGAAGTCAAATGCAAAAGATTATTAGAATTATAAGAAAATTATATTATAAATATAGATTATCATGTATTATTCTTATGACGGTCCATGGAAGAGGTTCCTTCCTTGCAAGATAAAAAACACAAAAACGACCCATTTCAGGGTCACCCCCAACATTCAATTGTTCCCCTCACCCAATTTATGGATGTGCCTCAGTTGCACCCAATTGTTGTTACTAATATTGATTTTCGGGTAGGCTGACTTTAAACTTAAACTGCTTCAAATGAACAGCAAAAATTCCCAGTAATGAAACACCCAGTCGAAGACAGGTTATACTGCTAGTTAATGAAATATAATTATTTCCATGGAAAATTTCCAGACTAGCTACATTCCTTAGTTTACCCAACTCTAACTCTCACAGCTAAGACCTGCCACACTGTCTACCCTCGTTCCCTTTGTATTACATTAGTAAAGAATAAGTACCACTCAAATAGCTTCTTCCCTAAAACCGTTGCTTTGAGGAACAGAATTCCAGGAGGATGCTTTTCTGACAACTACAATCTTAACCTCTTCAATTCTAGGGTTAACCATTGTCATACATATCAACATAAACTGCACCCTTTACTCTTAGCACTCATAAAACAACCACCTTCAGTAACCCTCTACCCTGTCACCCTTGAGCTCTTGTATAGAGCGAATACTAGAAAATAAAGTTTGTTTTTTTTTTATTCTTTTTTGGTCAAGTGGGTGGTCGCTTTGAAATCCATGCCTCACAGATTTGTCATTGGTCATAAAACATGAAAGACTTAAGACTGGGATAAAATCTCCCACATTACTCTTGTATGTGTTAAATTTATAAGATACTAGCAGTAGAGCCCGGCGTTGCCTGGGGATGTAACAATAAGAGATAGATCAAGTATCAACCATCATAGAGACTGAAAAATAAAATTGACAAAGATTATTGTTTAAGGTTGATGGACACGCATGTCTTAATTAGTTTTTTTTTTTTTTTTTTACGAATTGGTCAAACTCAAACAAAAACATTGTTTTCAATTGTTATGAGTCTACCGATTGAATGGAATTTTATTATAAACAATTGTCTTGTAAATGGAATTTTTAAAGCATTCTGAATGTAAAAATAAAGTAAAAAGTGTGCAAGACAATAAGAAACACTACCTGCCAAAAAAAAAGTGAAGTTTTGTTGAAATCGGTTGAAAAATGTAGGAAATCCGATCCCATATATAAAGGAACCTCCCCCACACACACACAGCCTGGGTTTTATAATAAGTATAACTCGATATGAGTTTGTCCCTCTTTCATTCCGTGAAAACGATGCCTCTTAATCATGTTTTCAAATTGATTTCGGGCAAAAACAATTGTTTTTCCAATTTTTGGCACTGTCAGAACCACTGCAAGGTAATTTTACGTAGTCCTGTGAAGTTTTGTTGAAATTGGTTGAAAAATGTAGGAAATCCAATCCAATATATAAACGTACACACACACACACAAACACAACCTGGGTTTGATAATAAGTATGATTAAATGTTTTGCATATTTTTTCTCTTGGTCTCCCAACGTTATCCAAATACAAAGAACACTGAAACAATTTAAACTACATAGAATATTTTGCATCTAAGTTATGTAACAAATCTAACATAGGCACAGAAATTTAATGAATATTTTTTATATAACAGCTTAATCACCTGAGATGATAGGAATTCCTGTCATTGCAAAAATCAGATTAGAATAAAAGTCCCATGATTTCTTGAATGTTCAGGTGATTTGTAAACTCAATTCTAAATTTGCTATTTATAATAGTAATTTGTGACAAAAGTCCATAGACTTTCTTTACTTATATAAATAGTACCTGAATTTCAAGAAAATTGCTAAATATTTCAGTCATTTGGCTGTTGATGTAGGTCATGAGTTAAAAAAAAAAAAAATGAAAAATAAGCGATTGGCTAAAACAAATAATTAATATTACTGGTGCTAACAATAAATATTTATAGTCTGGTGGCTTTGTTTGACATGACTGACCTAATGGATAAGATTTTTGAGTGTCCTGTTTATTTTTTATCCAATCATCTTGTGCTTTTTATCCAACAGTGCTTTTCTTTTACTTTTTTTACCCAAGTCTATTTTCCATTTCTCTTTCTTTACTCAACAGCAGTTTTTTTTTTCCATTTTTCTCTTTTTACCAGTCTTTTTTTTTTTTTTTTTTCCAACAACTTTCTGAAAAACACAAACTAAAAAGAATTTTCACTTTTTATGTGACTATGAATCATTGAATTAAAATGAACATATTAAACAAGTTTTATCATTTTTTTTTTTTTAAATCCAGCATATTTGTGGAGTTTAGTGATGCCACCGCAAGTTATGCTACTGCAGTTTCAGTTACAAATGATTATGTCTTTATTAATTTTTTTTTTACATGGCCAGTGTTCTTCACTAACACTTCTATGTGCTGTATCTCATCAGAATGCTGTGTTCATGACCCTCCATGATTTTTCTGTCTGTTGTATTGCTTAATAACTTATCTTTTTGCCATATCTCCCAAACCCTGCTCTACAATCCATTTGCTGAACCTCACCAGTTACGTTGTGCATTGCATTTCTCTTGCTGCCTACCTTCAACTTGTCCTGTGTGTATCAAATTTTCCAAACCCTCTTTCCTCATTAAGTGTCTCAAAAATTTCAACTGTCTCTTCCTGATGCTTTGTTGCCATCATTTCTGAGACGTTGCCACACTTAGAGGTCTAAATGGCACCAGTTGCCATATTTACCTACAGCTGGGTAGAAAAGTAGATTCATGCTTTTCTCAAGAGAATTAGTATGAAATGGATACTGCTCCAGCTAGAGCTTGAACTCTGTTTGAAGATTTTATTTTATTTCCTCTTAGGTCACCTGGACCTCTTTATTATTCATACAAAGACTTTGATTTTTATTATTTCTCTACTGATTTAAAAAAATAAAATAAAAAAGGTCTCTATCAGTTGAGGCACAATTTCTTTCTCTAATATTTATTGTTGTCTGTCCTCCACAGGATTGTTCTTATTTCAGTTCTTCCTTGCTGATGGGGTGTAGGAGGTTGGGAAGAGCCATGATCACCTACATCCTGAATGGTCAGAGTATATAGAAGTAATCACAATCACTGACTCATTCACCCAAATATGAAATCTAACCCGAAAGTATCAGGACTGTTTGTATGGTTATGGCACACTGGAATGGAAGCTGCTTGGGACAAAGAGATCTTTAATTTAGATCATTCTCGCTCATTTCCTTTGTTTATAGCAGGGCTTTGAAGGAAAGTGTGTAGAGTGTGGTCATCTCCTCACACCACAGAGGTTCCACCAGTGACCATAACTTGAGCAGCAGTTTTTGGCTAAGCACAACATTCCCTAGGTCAGAGAACCACCATATTGCCCAGATCTTGGCTCTTGTCTTTTTTCTCTTCAAAAATCAAATTTCACTTGAAAGGAACAAGATTTCAAGATGTCAAAGAAATCCAAGAGAATGTGATGAGATAGCTGCTTGCTGTCTTTTGAAAAGGATTTTTAGGAATGCTTCTATCAATGGAAATGATGCTGCATAAAATGTGTAACTTCAAAAGGGGACTGCTTCAAAGGTGATTAAATACTGAATTGATATGTGTTGTAGTTTTAGTTTTATAGCAAGAGTCCCAGTACTTTCTGATCAGCTCTGATATTTATCCTTTCACTAAAATTTGTATTGATCATTCATTCTACAAGCATTATCCATGACCCGATATTATCTATGAAGTTCTGTGTAAGTGCTGTGTGTGTGTGTGTGTGTGTGTGTATATATATATATATATATATATATATATATATATATATATATATATATATACAGTGGTGGAAATAAGTATAAGACACACCATAAAATTGTTAATTTTCTTATTACTGCATAAATTCCTCTGAAAATTTGTGTGGTACTTAGATCCAATGGATATTAGTATACATATTCGATTTTATAACAACTTTCCACCAAAAAAAAAAAAAAGTTATTAACAAAACTTCTTTTTCGAGGGTGGAAATAATTATAAGACAGTTTTGAAAATTTGCATATCTGGTTTACTTCAGAATGCCAAAGGAAGATTAAGTGCATGCGCAGATTATAAAAAGACTCTTATTATAATTTCAAGCCACGTGAGTTATATTTAAACATTTCATAATTGAATACAGTTACTGAAAAATGTCTAGGAACTCCCCCCCCCTTAATGAAAATGATAAAGGGTAAATTTCTGCCTATAAACTGGAAGGAAAATCTATGAGCTTCATTACAAGAAAACTGTCAAGGTCCTGAACAGTTATGAGAAATTATCTAAAGGATCCTGAATTGTATAGCACCAGAAAATGTTCAAGAGATCTGCAAAAATCTTAGAATTTACCTATCACTCCAAGAAGAGTTTGTCAACTTCTCCATGAATCAACAAATCTTGTGTATCAGAACAGGAACACAGCCCCTGCTTTAACTGCTAAACACAAGAAGATGCGTGTAGATTGGGTAAAGAAAAAGTAACATGTACAAAGGAGAAATGGGAAACCGTGATGTTTTCTAATGAGAAAAAGTTTAATTCGGATGGGTCCGATGGCTACCAGTGTTATTGGCATGATTTAAGAAAGGAGAAGCAGCTGTTTTCAAAAAGACCATTTGGAGGAGGATCTGTTATGGTTTGGGGAGCTTTTTCTGTGTCTGGAAAGTCTTATTTAGTAGTGATGGAAGGGAAACAAAGCTCTGCTCGATATATCAATATGTTGGAAAAAAGTCTTGTCCCATTTATGAATCATCTAGAGATCAATAATTCCATTTTTCAATAGGACAACACAGCCACACACACTTTTAAGCTTATGAAAGACTGGTTTAAAACAAAAAATATTGAAGTTTTGGACTGGCCCACTACGTCTCCAGATTTAAACTCGACACAAAATTTGTGGGGAATTTTGACAAGAGTATACAAAAATAAACAATTTGAAGATAGAGAAACTTTAAAATCTTGCATTAAACAATATTGGAATGAAATTCCATCTGAAACTCTCAGAAGACTTATTGATTCAATGTAAAATTGGTGTATTGAAGTATTACAATTGAAAGGGAATAAATGTAAATATTGAATTTTGTACAAGTTTGCTGTTAAATACAAATTTTCAAAACTGTCTTATAATTATTTCCACCCTCAAACATATTTTTCTTAACTTTTTTTGGTGGAAAGTTGTTATAAAATCAAAGATGCATACTAATACTCATCAGATCTAGGTACCACATACAAATTTTCAGAGAAATTTGTGCAGTAATAAAAAAATTATTAACAATTTCATGGAGTGTCTTATGTACAGTGGTGGAAATAAGTATATATATATATATATATATATATATATATTAGTGAATACACATAATATCAAATGTCAATAGCACAGCGAGTTTCATGCAGACTTACCATCTTCAGGTGCTGGATACAGTCTGACCGTTATGAAATTCTCAACATAGGATATTTTGTGTATTCACTAATATATACTTAATAGCTCTGTTATATAACATTGAGCACTGTATTTATAACACCTGAGAAAGAAATATGTGTACATGCAAATATATATGAGTATATGTATATTTTTTATCATACCCATATCTCTCATATATATATATATATAATATAAAGAAATATAGTCTTAAGGTGTGCTATTTTTATGGGATAAAGTTCTCAATATCAGAGATAGAGCATGTGTAAATATAAAAGTGAACATGTGACAGTCTGGGTATGTATGTAAGTATATATATATATGGGAGCCTTGTATGGGTTAAATTTAGTGTGTGTATATATATATATATATATATACTAAATTTAACCCAATACAAGGCTCCAGTGTTACCCAAGGTAAAGGGTTACAATCAAAATTGCAATGTTAAATGAGGTGTGTGATATGAATGGCGGAAGAGATAGTGATAAGAAAAGACGATTACGAAGATAGGAGGGCTCATGGCACAGTGGATAAAGGCGTTGGTTAGATCCAGTGACAGGACCCAAAGAGTGTGAGTTCAATACGTGGTTAAGGTGGTGGAGAACTTTCAGAGGGGAATTAACAGGAGATAACTGATATCCATTAGACATGGCATGTGGATCTAGAACAGTCTACCCCAGTGAGCGAAATAAAGGGTTCACTTCGACATTCCAACCACCTGAAGAAGGCCGGAGCATACAATGGCCGAAACATTGTGATAAACATGGTGACAAAGATGAGGACAATAGTCCAAATAATGTAAATGTAAATAGCTTGGTTTTTGGGGTATTGAAAACTACAAATCCTTTATTTTCCCTATTGAACTGTTAGAGCTCAGACAGAAAAGAAATCAGCACCATGTGTAAAGACAATTTATTTTTTTGTTTTTTAAAATAACAGCTGCCATTAAACTATTAAGTTAGTATTCACCATTGTCATGAGAAAAGAAACCTTAGAGAAACATTCTGATTTTGTAGATATTTTTATAGTTAAGGACGTGGGCAATCATGGCTCTTCAGAAATTTTTATCCTTTGTAGTGACAATGTTTGTCCCTTTACAGTCTCTCCCACACCCTGTTCTTGTTAGGCAAGCGTATTTGCTATTTCCCTCTGCTTCTCTTGTCTTCATTATGCCTTGTGAGTGTCAAATTCTTCAGGCCTCTCTTTTCTTCATTATGGTTCAAAAGAAATTCAACTGTATTTTCCTGATTCTAAGTATAAATATCCTTTTTGTTTTTTTCCTTAAAACTTTCTTGTTGCTCACATGTTCCATCAATGGCATTCTCAGCATCCTTCTGTAGAATCATATCTCTGTTGCTTCAAGTCTCCTCTTCTTCAGTGAGGAAATTGTCCAGCATTGTCATACAGGAGAATTATTGGATTTGTTTCTGTCATTGTGACATAACTTTCCAAAAGTTCTTTTCCCCGTTTTCTTTTCTTTCCTTCTTTTTTCTTTTCTTTCCTTCTTTTTTCTTTCCTTTTCTTCTTTTTTCTTTGCTTTTCTCCTTTCCTTTCTTTTTCTCCTTTCCTTTCTTTTTCTCCTTTCCTTTCTTTTTCTCCTTTCCTTTCTTTTTCTCCTTTCCTTTCTTTTTCTCCTTTCCTTTCTTTTTCTCCTTTCCTTTCTTTTTCTCCTTTCCTTTCTTTTTCTCCTTTCCTTTCTTTTTCTCCTTTCCTTTCTTTTTCTCCTTTCCTTTCTTTTTCTTCTTTTTCTTTCCTTTCTTTTTCTCCTTTTTCTTCTTTTTCACCTCCTTATTTTTCTGTATAGAACTGGAATATTTTTTAAATGTCTATTTATAGTCAAATTTCCCATAATATTCAAATTAAATCTGAATATCTTCAATAACCCCCACCCGAAAAAAAACTATGAATGTATCAAAATTCCTCCTTGCTCAAATAACTGGTTTTTCTATTATTTAAAGTAACTGGCCATGGTTACCTGTAACTGATAGAAATGCAGAAAAGAATTGACAAAGTTTGCAATAAAGCATAACAAAAGAAAGAAAAGAACAGGGCAAAAATGAATACAAAACCAACAATACATGCAAGGCAAAAGTAGGCAAAGCAACTGTAATGAGGCCCCAAAAGTTAACAAACTAAGAATGGTGTTAACACAAAAGGGATACAGACAAGTGATTACAGTGTTCTGATTTCAAGACAAGAAAGAAGATATATGCTGGATAAGGCTATTTCTCAGTCTCATCTTATTGGCTAGAAAGAAATCTTGGCATACATCTGTACAATTTCTCTAGAAATTTGGGGAGGGGGATGTTTTTGTAGTTATTCCTGATTCTATTTGAACAAACAATAATGCTTGATGATAAGGTCAGTGTAATTGTATTGTTCTAAGTTATGAATGGAAATAATATAAAACCCTTTGATATTTAATTACTTTACATAGTCTGTATCAACATTTATGATAGAAACTCTAGTTTGTCATTAACAGACTTTAATTTGGGTGACATTAATAATAGGCTAAGTAAAATATTCCACCAGGACATTAAAGTTATGGAAGACCTATATCAAGGAATATGGAACAAAAGAATGATGACTGACTTCTGCTGGAACTTAAAATAGGAGAAATCTATTAAACATTATTACTTCTATGTACAGTGTCCCATCAGGTGATTATGGCGCTCCACAATTTCCTATTCTTAGTATCTTCTAATAACTTCTGTCTTTTTGTTATCTCTCTTAAACCCTGTTCAGCTATCCATTTACACAAGATCATTCTTTTTCTTCTTTGTACTGTGCTCCATATTTTCCTGTCCTTTGTAGCTCTTAATAAATTTTACCTTATTTACATTATTCAGACTGTCCTCATCTTTGTCGCCAAATTTATTACCTTTTTTACTTTGCTGTAGCTATCATTGCCAATGAGGTTTTCTAGCTTTCTTTTATAATCTGATCTGTCCATCACTACAGTTGCATTTCCTTTGTGAGGACAATAGTCCAAATAATGTAAATAGTGTACATAATACCTCATCTCAGAAATATAGACAAATTTTACCTTTTTGTTATCTCTCCTAAATCCTGTTCAGCCATCCATTTACTCAAGCTTGTTACTTTTCTGTGCTGTGTCCCTTCAAGACATTGGTGATCATGGCTTTCAACATTTTCCTGTTTTTTGTACTTCTTAATAAATTTTTTTTGTTGTTTTCACTTCTAAACCCTATTATACTGTTCATTTAAACAAGTCCTCCAGGTAGGTTATGTGTTGTTTTCATCTGTCCCTCTTGCCTTCAATCTGTCTCATGAGAATCAATTTTGTGATGTTCGTGATGAGCAAAGTGAAAGATTCTACAAGGTCATCAAAGTTATGGAGGGACAGTATCAAGGAAGATGTAACAAAAAGAATGACAGCTGGAACTTAAAATGGGACAAATCTACAAAGCATTCACATAAAGTCAAACAACCGAAAGTTCTTTCTATGTGTACCAGTAGATCTCGGTATTCAAATTTTAATCACTTTCTGTATTACATTTCTTTTGTATTACAGAAATTGTACTTTATTTTATACCAAGACTAAATTTAAACCAAAATATAATATACTACTACTACTAATAATAATATTATAATACTGTTTATAAATATGTACTGTTTATATAATACTGTTTAGAAAATGTTCATAATACATATTATTATAATAATAATAATAATTTATACCAAGACTATATTTAAGCTTTAAATGTACATTTATTATTTTTCACATTTACAGTGACCTTTTTTTTAACTAAATTTCAACCAATACAAAACCCAAGAGCCACTCAAGGTAGAGGGTTACTTAATAAGGTTGTTGTGTAGATGTAGACGGGTGAATTAAGTGCAGATTATGTGGATATGTACGATTTTAGTGTTCATGGAAGCATCTTCTTGCAAGTCTGTCCAATAAAGTAATTGTTCTTGGAAAGGATTTGTTCAAATGGAACTTCCTTACAAATTGAATATGAAAGGAATGATCTAACCCAGTTACAAGCAAACTGCAGCCTATGGGCCACATGTGACATGATGATTAATTACATAAGGAAAATAAGATTTCTTAAAATTTTGTTTGGGTCTCACTTGTTCACCCACATATTCTCTCATACATAACTACATAGATAAACAATGACTAAGTACAATGTTTCTTGGAATTTGTAAACTTTCGGTGAAAATAATGCTTTCATAATTTTAAATCATTGCCGATTTTCACCAAGGAAGATCATATGTGTAAACATATTTTGCTTTTAAAGCAGGAAACATTCATAATTATTTTTTTCTCTATATAAGAAATATATATTTTTATATTTTCAAATGTATGACTTAGAAATAAATCCCACACAACAACATGTGTTAATTACTGTCATCAGTGATAATATTGTACTAAGACTTCAAATTTTTTTTTTAATTATAGAAAAATCTTTTTCAAAAAAAAAAAGCAAAAAAAAAAGCAAATTAAATGTTTCTGCTTAACCTTTTGAGCCCTGTATTCCTGAACAATTTGAACCCTTCTGCCTGAGCTCCCGAATCAAAATTCACAAATAATTGGTATGTAATGTTTCATGGTAGATATAAAAATAATTACAAGCGTTTACCCATTGTTCAACTGGTGGCTGGGCATTGTCATTTTTCTCTACCACTGGTAAAGTGTTGGCCAGGACTTAAAGGGTTAAGCATATGGTCTTCTGCAGTGAAAATAGCTGAGGTACCTACTACAAAAAAATACCTTGAATCTTTTTAATAGTACAACCTGTTTTGTGATTAGCCATAGTTGATGCATCCCACTGCTCAAAAAAAAAAAGCTGCCCATGCCTGGTGTTACTAATGCAAGATGTTGTATTTAGGAGCAGAGAATCTAAAGCTAATGGTGAAGGGGAATATGAATGGTATTTTGGGGTTCAGCACCTCTGAGATTGTTCAAATTTTGGCTAACTATTCCATGCAACATTTTAAAAAAAAAAAAAAAAAAAAATGTGCAAAATTTAACAAAATATCCCATGCAACATTTAAAAAAAAAAAAAATAAAGAAAATATGCATAATTCAACAAAATATCCCGTGCAAAATTTAAAAAAAAAAAAAAAAGAAAAAATATGCAAAATTCAACAAAATATCCCATGCAACATTTTTTAAAAAAAAAAAAAAGAAAGAAAATTTGTAATCCTAGGTAATTTTTTTATCTGTCAATCTTGTTACTAAAAGCAAAGATATTTTATTAAGATTCTACTTTTCAGCAAGTTTTGGCTGTTTTATTTTTTTACTTTCAGGTGTTAATTTCCTGCTGAAATATTTTGTTCATGCATAACTTAGGATACCTAATACTCTGTAATACGTAATCTTGAGATGATTATGCAGGAAGATGTATAGAGGTTATCTGCAAACATTCTACCCTCTTTTATAGAAGAAACTTAAACACCTGCAGATTTTCTTATCTGCAGGGGATCCTCGTGTTAATGTCCTCTTCAAAAATTGTGTTTGAAGCAATGTCTTGTGGGTGGAGCTTGTCGGTTGTAATTTGCATTAGTATTTCTTTAATTAACCAACCATATTTTACCACCTTGTTTCTTCACTTCTACCACCTCCTCCTTTTTTTTCATACCACACACCTCATTCGTCATTGCCATTTTGGCAATAAACCACTACGTTGAGTGGCTCTCGAGCCTTGTATAGTGTGAAATTTATTAATAATAATCACACACACACACACACATATATATAAACATACATACATACATACACACATATATATATATATATATATATATATATATATATATATATATATATATTATGGTATGTTATATTTATGGATAAAGGTGCTCAATATCAGGGATAGAGTGTACAAGGTTTGCATGAAAATTATTGGGACTGGTGTGACAAAGAATTTATTTCAATTTCAAACAACAGACTACACTGTTTCCCCTTGTGTCTAATGCACTTCCCATCCTTTTTTATGCACTACTGTAAGGATTCTTCTTGGATGTTATTCAGCTCTATCTTGAGAGCCTCCATGCTTTTAAAACGGTTATTCTTGATGATCCCCTTGAGCTTGGGAAAAAGTCAAATGTCTTACAGAGCAAGACCAGGTGAATAGGGAGTCTGTTCTTCTCGGCCAGGAACTGCCAGAGGTTCAGGGCATTGTGGGAAGGTTCATTGCCATAGTGAAGCAGCTACGATTTGTTCTGCCACAACTCTCATCTCTTCTAGAGCACTGAGCAAAGCAAGCACCACAGGATCTCTTTGTAGACTTGATGATTGATTGTCTAACCCTGTGGTAAGAACTCATTGTGGACGATGCCTCTCATGTTGAAGAACAGATAAGTGCTATTACTTTTCAAACAGTCCTTGTATATAAATATAAAAGTGGAAACTGAGTAGTGACAGTCTTTCATCCTTGAATGCAAGATGGTTTGAAAATTGCATTCAAGTATGGAATAGATGTTGCTACTCTGTGTTGACCTATGTTCACTTTATACATATTTTCTAATGCTCCCTCTGTGGAGGGAGCATTAGAAAATGTTTTTGTCACTGTGAATATACTTTGAAGGATCATTTTAAAAAGTTATTTTCATCATACACCTACAAAAAAAACCCCAAAAACCTGTACCTCTGGAATGAGTTAGGACTTCATAGATACCATTTGGTATTATGGTATCTGCTGTATGAAGGATAAGTAAAAATTAGAACTTTGGCCAAAGGATAAATATTTGAGTAAATGGGTCAGTGATTGCGATGATCTATGCAAAAAGATAGGACAGATAAGACCAACCCTTCACGACTCCAGTTTTAGGCCTTGTTCTAGACATGCATTGTAAAAACAACAATAAATACCAGGTTACAGAGAAGCCATATTTCATTGAAAATTAGACAGTTAACACCTGGAACCAATTTGTGTTGATATTGAGGAATCCAGGCACTATGAGAACATTATTCCTGTTAAGTGCATTAAATATGTTACTTTGCCTTATTTACTATTTTGTATAAGTCATAAACAATTTTTGTTTTTATACATTTTTTTTTTTTTTTTAGATTCAAGTTATTTTTTGTTTTCTTGTTTTTTAGATTTGGTTTTTGTGTGTTTTGGCTTTTTAGATTTGGTTTTTGTGCGTTTTGGCTTTTTAGATTTGGTTTTTGTGTGTTTTGGCTTTTTAGATTTGGTTTTTGTGTGTTTTGGCTTTTTAGATTTGGTTTTTGTGTGTTTTGGCTTTTTAGATTTGGTTTTGTGTGTTTTGGCTTTTTAGATTTGGTTTTGTGTGTTTTGGCTTTTTAGATTTGGTTTTTGTGTGTTTTGGCTTTTTAGATTTGGTTTTTGTGTGTTTTGGCTTTTTAGATTTGGTTTTTGTGTGTTTTGGCTTTTTAGATTTGGTTTTTTTTTGTTTTTTTTTTAGATTTGGTTTTTGTGTTTTTAGATTTGGTTTTTGTGTTTTTAGATTTGTGTTTTTTATTTGAGTATATTTACACTTTTAAATTTAAGAAAAGCTTTAAAAATATTTCTGTTTATAATATATATTTTCATTTGTTCTTAAATATTTGTGTGCTTATATATATATATATATATATATATATATATATATATATATATATATATATTTAGGATGATACACACCAGGTTCTATTCACTACAGTGTTGAGCATACAATGATTCATAAACAAATTTTCTGATAATTTTGTAGTGGAAGTATTAGAAATTTGTTAAACTTAAAATGTTTTTAAGATGTAACTCTCCACAACTTCCTTAATTTTATTCTCTGTTAATTGCCATGCATTCTTGTAAAAGATAATGTATTGATTTTCCTGTTATCATTTACAATATTTGGAATTCAGTGTTTTACCTTTCCATTTGACCAATATCATGGTGGAGGGGGAATAAAACCGATTCATGCCTTTCATAAAGGCACTAGTGTGAAAGTGAATACTATCGACTAATCCTGAATTTGAACTCTGCTCTTCAATTCTACTCCTTGTATCCTCACCCCTGGTTTCCATAAAAAGTTAAGCAGTTGAGCCTGGTTACTACCTAGATGGGTGACCAAGTGTGGTAAGCTTGGATGTGCAGGTGGTGGAATGCATTGTGTTTAGGAATTGAGTTGGGTTCATTATATTCACTTATGTGCAAATAGCCATGTGAAAGATATGAATCCACCATTTCCCCCCAGCTATGGGTTAATTAGTAAGACTTGTATCACTAAACTGTTATCTTAAAAAAAATTTCTTAGAATCTAAAATATTTTCTGGATTTAAATAACCTGAAAAGGGTTGATAAGCTGTAAAAAAAAAAAACTAAAAAAAACAAATCGATGAATGAATTCTCCTCACCTCAGAAAACCTGCCTTGGTATGACATTTTTTTTTTGTTTCTTTGTTGAATGCATATTATTTTCTTTCTAAGCGGTTTGCTTACAATACTCTGACATGCTGCAATCAAAAGCAACTGAATTTAAAATTAAAGAAATGTTAAAAAAAGTTTTCATTTTTTTTTTTTTTAATCTTCATACTACCTAAGTAGGTTAACTAATGAGAAGTAAGCCTCCTCCATTTTGAGATCGAGCCAATGCAAACAATCCTTTCTTTAGCTGTTTAGTATGTGCTACATCAGGGCTACATACAGTTTTTGAATTCAGAGTTACTTTCTCCTAGACTGGTTGCCACCCAAGGCTATAGAAGCCAGTTTGCTCAGCTATTTACTCATAGCTGGGGAGAGAAGAGGAGGATTTGTACCTTTCCCAAGGGTATTAACATGTAAGTAAATGTAATGGATCCAACTGGAATTTGAACTCAGATCTCTGATTCATTGATCTGAGATGCTATCCATTATTCCACCATGCCTCCTGGCATATACAGCTCATTTTCCAAATCCCTCACTACTAAAAAACTGATTTTTATACTTGTACTGCATCCTACACAATGAAGGTCAAGTTTAGAGTCAAGCATAAGTTTGATTTAAATTTTTTTTTTTTCAAATTCCATCTTTCATGACCAAACTGTAAACTCTTTTTTTCTCACTATTCAGCACTTGTAAGTCTGACATTGTTTATTTGCTGTAATTTTTCTATAATAATGAGATTACTTTTCTATAATAATGTGATTACGAGAATTTGTGTACTTACTGTATATACTCATATAACGTGATGTTTATTTTAAATGCAGTTGTCATTTTTGACTATGGTAAATGGATATATAGTTTGGTCAATAGCATAGCCAGGGCCAGCAGTACATATGCTAATTTTATATTTTACTAGCAGTAGAGCCCGGCGTTGCCTGGGGATGTAACAGTAAGAGATAGATCAAGTATCAACCATCATAAAGACTGAAAAATAAAATTGACAAAGATTATTGTTTAAGGTTGACGGACATGCATGTCTTAATTATTTTATTTTTTTTGTTTTTTTTTTACAAATTGGTCAAACTCAAACAAAAACATTGTTTTCAATCGTTATGAGTCTACCGATTGAATTGAATTTTATTATAAACAATTGTCTTGTAAATGGAATTTTTAAAGCATGCTGAATGTAAAAATAAAGAGAAAAGTGTGCAAGACAATAAGAAACACTACCTGCCAAAAAAAGTGAAGTTTTGTTGAAATTGGTTGAAAAATGTAGGAAATCCGATCCCATATATAAAGGAACACACACACAACCTGCGTTTTATAATAAGTATAACTCGATGTGAGTTGTCCCCCTTTCATTCTCGCAATTAATTGTGTTTTCAAATTGATTTTGTGCAAAAACAATTGTGTTTTTCCAATTTTTGGTGCTGTTAGAACCACCGCAAGGTAATTTTACATAGTCCTGTGAAGTTTTGTTGAAATCAGTTGAAAAATGTAGGAAATCCGATCCAATATATAAATGCACGCACACACACACACACACACAATCTGCTTTTATAATAAGTAAGATATATAATGTGGCCCCCCTCCTTTAAAATTAGCTTCAAAATTAGGTCTTCGAAAGTTGCATGATGCGCGAGTATATACGGTAGTTTAAAATCTATGCCGCACACATTGTAGCGAACCACCCTCATTCCCTTTATATTCCATTGATGAGATTTAAGGTTCTTCTCAAGAACTGCTACATTTGTCACTTAATAGTTCACTGTATATTAGATGTTCAGATGAAACATTGCAAGCCTCTTTCCGTTCTAATGATGGTAAGCGTTCAGACAATCTACATTCCTTAGTTCCACCAGTTTTAACCTTCCTGGCTAAGACCCACCATTCCATACACATTTTAGCAAACCACCCTCATTCTCTTTGTATTCAATTCACTCGAGCAGCTTCTTCACACAAATCACCACTTTGTGGAACTGACTCCCAAGAGGATGCTTCCCTGCTCACTACCATCTTAAGTCTAGGGTTAGCCATTATCTTCCCCACATATCCTCGTAAACTGTGCCCCTTACCTTTTATGCTGTAATCTCTACCTCGAGCGGCTCTCAAGACTTTTACAGGATGAACTTTATTGTAAAAAAAAAAAAAAATGACTAAATTTCATGCTATTCCTGTTTGCTTGTATATCATATATACCACAAAGTACCATAGTACCATGTTGGTAGCTTTGAAAGAAGTTTTATTAAGTACGGTGAATCTTGTGTTTTCTCAGTTCCCGACGTGAAATGTTAATGTGATTTTAGGTATGGTTGTTAAAACAGGCGATAGATTATTACAACATCACAGACGCAATTCTCCTGATTAGAAGTAACACAATCAAAGTTCTCAAATCTTGCTGGGGAAAAAAAATCATCTGTTCATCCATTAAAAATATCCAAGACAAACACAAATGCATTAGAATCCCAGACATTGTAAAAAAATGTAAAATAAATAAATAAAACAAAAAAAATGTCCATCCGCAGCACTGTGGAAATACATTTTGTTACATTAAACAAACACTAGTTAAATAAGTGTATTTTTTCTTTTATCTCTGTTTTTTTTCTGATAGTCTCAATTCTTTAGAGCCTTGTATTCTGCCATATGTGTTAAAACAAGATTCAATGTGGCAGTGTTTGATAAATCTATAATTGCTTACTGCTTGGTAATGTTTCTTTTGATATGACTGCCATATATATATATATATATATATATATATATATATATATATATATATATATATGTCCCTATAATGCATAGATGTATGATACTTTAAGTTCTCTACGATTCAGAGAATTCTTTTTCCATTTTTCTATCTCTGTCATCTTTTAACAGAATTTATACTAGCAGCATATCAACCTCTATGGGTTATCTAATGCCAAAATCTAAATATTTTGAACACAATTTTATGGCTTCAACTACAGATAAAGTGTATTGTTCATAATTCTACTATAAAATTTATTGCTGGTCATTTTGCTTTGAAAATGTATTTTTGGTAAGTATTGTTGGTCACTAGGTTTTTTTTATATAAAAATGTATTGTTGGCATCTTCACCATAAAAATGTATTTTTATACTTTCATAGTATTTTGATTTTGTTTGGGAGTTGATTATTCACCTATAGTTGGGACCCCAACAGGTGCTACCACCCGGGGTCAGGACCTGTGAACAACAGAAATTAAGAAGTGGTCTCATGCTCCTTAAAACCTCCAATCCCCCGATCAGAAGCCTTGCTGCCAGATGTAGTTTGTCATGCCCAGTACTTAATTTCTAAGTCTTGATCCATGCAAGAAAAGAAGAACATTCCCTTTTGTCTTGCCTGTAGTTATCTTAAAGAAAATAAATCTGAAATAAAAGACCCCCCCGGCTTCAAAAAATCAACACTTGTTCATTATACTGCCTGTTATTCCCCTGCTCCAAAAAATAACAAAAATGTAGATAAAAGAAAACATTAAAAAAAAATATAAAAATTGAATATTTAATGAAACATACTCTAATTAAAATAAATTTAATTAGAGGAAGTTAATGAATGCCAGATAATTTCCTTATGTGGTTGTGGTATCTAATTTGCATACCTTGAATACATTGGTTGACCAAAAGAACAGTGAGGACTGAAATGGTGGCTATTATTGTTGACATTTCAGTGGTTGCTGATGGTATGTGCTTTTTTTTTTTTTTCTTTCTTTTCTTTCTTTTTTCTTTTCTTTCTTTTTTCTTTTCTTTCTTTTTTCTTTTCTTTCTTTTTTCTTTTCTTTCTTTTTTCTTTTCTTTCTTTTTTCTTTTCTTTCTTTTTCTTTTCTTTCTTTTTTTTTCTTTCTTTTCTTTTTCTTTCTTTTCTTTTTTCTTTTTTTTTTTTTCTTTTTTTTTTTTTTCTTTCTTTTTTTTTTCTTTTCTCTTTTCTCTTTTCTTTTCTTTTTCTCTTTTTTTTCTTTTCTTTTCTTTTTTCTTTTCTTTTCTCTTTTCTTTTTTCTTTTCTCTTTTCTTTTTTCTTTTCTCTTTTTTCTTAAGTATTCAACTCCAAGCAAGGCGGGAAGCCACTAGCACGTAAGGGGTTACAGAGTTTGAGCGAGAACAAAGAGGAGTGGTAGCGGAAGGATGAAGGGACAGTTAGGGGATAGATCAGAGCATCTGGAGACGTCAATTGACGTTACATTTGAATAGTTGGAGATCACAGCCATCAGGAAAACAAGAAATGGGGAGGGAGTTCCACAGGTGAGAAGTGCGAGACATGAAGCTATTGGAGTAGAAGAGACGGCTACATTTAACAGTTTTGTCAGTGAAAGGGTGAGAGTGAGATTCCAGCCTAGTTGAGTGCCCAAATTCATGAAGTCCTCATCAGCAAAGCAATCATTATAATATAGGCTAATGGCCACATCAGGTTGAAACAAAGGTTCCCATACGATCACTGAAATTAAGCAATATCAAGCCCAGTCAGTACCTAGATGGGTGACCACTTGGGAATACCAGGGGTTGTAAACTTGGATTTAGTATCAATTATCATTTTCTTACAAAACAAAATTTGTGACATGCAGCAAGGTTTGTGTAATTTGGCTAGTAATAAATAAAATTTCATAGTTTTAGGTGGAGACATTAGAAATACAGAGTTGAAGTAGATTTTAGTAGGAACCAGATACCCATTCCCAAACAGGAAATGAGGGATAAACCTCTACTCCTGTTCAGGGACTAGTGTGAAAAGAAAAAGATAGTTGTAATTTCTTATTAGAGAGAGAAAAAAAGGAAAATAAAAAAAACTAGGATGTCTGCTCAAATATTTCTATCCACTGAATATTTTATAGTGATAATGATATTGTGTTAAAAATCTAGATTTACAATGGCTGAATAGTTAGAGCAATGGTTCTCAAATGGTGAGGTGGAATGATTGTAAGACAATCAAAGATTTAGAAACAGTTTCAAAAATTCATATGCAAAAAATAAATATGATTTCAAAATTTAAAATATTATTATGGATTACAATGGTTATACTATCATGAACTTACAAGTCATCATGACCGAGGGTTTGAACGTGCTGGCCTTGTTCAGACTATTGTTCATACTAATTAACTCACTCTCTCTCAGCATAATAATTGGTTACTGATTCATTTTCTTTTCTCTTTAACACGGTTAGTTCAGTATATAAAGCAATAATTTTAGGCTTACCTTTTGACAAATAGTATTCACTCATATTTTTGTAGAACTCTGCTTCCATTGTCCTTGGCCTCTCTCATTATTAAAGACAAACTCCGGTCATCCAGGAATTGAATTAACTCATTGAAAACAGTCGCATTTCTTCATAAAATCATCATGCCCCCTTCCTGGTCGACTTTGCAAAAGATGATGTCATGGAGTTTTTGTATTCTTAGGTAGCCTAAAAACTTTGTCTCCCATAATTCATATCTCGATTCATTCCCGTAAAAATAAATCGTGATCTGGGCTTCATGACCTATGTTAGACATTTTCATGACGGTCGTCCTCGAGTATAGAATCCAGAGGTTGGCAGTGAATATTTTGGAGACAGTAGGAAAGCGTAGTGCAGGTTCGCAGTGGATATTGTAGCAAAGTAGCAGAGCGTAGTTCTTCCGTCTGTCATGTTCGCCGGACAAGTTGCCTCTGGTCCTTCCGCTAGGAGAAACAAAGATGGCCGCCTTTATACACGATGAATACAGTGTTGTGCGGCTTCTGATTGGTCAACCTT
Organism: Acanthosepion pharaonis; assembly: GCA_903632075.3. Lineage (NCBI taxonomy): Eukaryota > Metazoa > Mollusca > Cephalopoda > Sepiida > Sepiidae > Acanthosepion > Acanthosepion pharaonis. The sequence goes on along the minus strand of CAHIKZ030000246.1, from coordinate 184,314 downwards.
CTATTGGTCGACTATAAAGGGAAATAAGTCATTCTGACTCGCTCACTAGTTATATATTATATACCCAAAAAACCGTAACAACTATAAGGTCCGCTCAGTGTAGCTGCAGTATAAATCACAGGTGGGCTCTATGGGTTTTGAACAAACACAAATGTGCCTGAGCAGGTGTCTACAACAGGGATTAGATAGCCGCCCTCGTTGATGGGCATCCTCGGATACTAGTGGCCATCCATCCATCCATTAGATTTGGCTCAGGAGTGATTAAAATCTCCCATTCCAGGCATCAATATCTCATGCACAAGTTCAAATTCACCATACAATTCTTGCTATGCTGATTAATTCTTCTGTAAAAAATGTTTTTTTATTTTGATCTTGCAAATTGGCTTTGAGGGAATGAAGCCTGTATGTCTTAGCAGGACAATTCTTCTTAGAACTTTGTGGACTGGCACAACAGAATCACAAAGAAAGAATTGTACCAGGTAATAGAAACGACATCACTTGAGGACCTTAAACTGCAGCAGTAACTAAAATAGGACATGTAGCTCAAAGAGAAAATAATTCCATAATCAAGTTGATGACATTCCACAGTGCTTTCGACAAAAGGCTAACAAGGAAACATCCACCAATACCTGAAGAGTGATAAGTTATTTAACTTCAGAAGATCTTATGAATTTCAACCAGAAGCAGCACTGACTTCTCAGTCAATAAATGCTAAATGTTTCCTTATAAGGAAATTGCTTTAATTACCATTAAAGAACAATTCCTTAGTTATTTGCCTTCAGCTGTCATAACTACAGCATGGCAGCCAGTTGCTGTTAAGTAGACCATTTTAGAGATAATTCTTGAACTAGTTCTCAATTTTTCTCCTTAATTTTACTTTGCCTATTACAAATGCTTCAGCTGGCTGAAACAGTGGCTAACATATGATCATTGAAATTAAGCAATGTTGAGCCTGGTCAGTACTTAGATGGGTGACTACTTGGGAATAACGGGTGCTGAAAGTTTGGATGTAATGGAAAGTGACTATGAATTGTTAATTGGAGAGCCAAGTTTCCAATTCCAGTTGGGTTCATTATATTCATTTACATGTAAATACTGTTGGGAAAGGTATGAATCCACCTCCTCCTCCAAGCTATGGGTTAATTAGTAAGACTTGTATCACTAGAATCATTATCATCTCTCAAAAATTGTTACAATATAAAAAAAATATTTTCTGCAAATGGTTGATAAAGCTGTAGAAAACAAATCAATCAAACTGTAAGACAAATACTTGGTCAATTAATGTTTGTTTATAAGGGAATGACTAATATAACCATTACTAAACTTTTAATGCTTGTAATTAATTTTAATTTAATTGTAATGAAACTTTTTTTCTTTATTTATTTATTTTATTTTATTTTTTCTTTATTTTTTCTTTCTTTTTTCTTTTTTTCTTTTTTTCTTTCTTTTTTCTTTTTTTATTTCTTTTTTCTTTTTTTATTTCTTTTTTCTTTTTTTCTTTCTTTTTTCTTTTTTTCTTTCTTTTTTCTTTTTTTCTTTCTTTTTTCTTTTTTTTTTTTTTTTTTCTTTTTTTTTTTTTTCTTTCTTTTTTCTTTTTTTCTTTTTTTTTTCTTTTTTTCTTTTTTTCTTTCTTTTTCTTTCTTCTTTCTTTCTTCTTTCTTTCTTCTTTTTTCTTTCTTCTTCTTTCTTTCTTTCTTCTTCTTTCTTTCTTTCTTCTTTTTCTTTCTTTCTTCTTTTTTCTTTCTTTCTTCTTTTTTCTTTCTTTCTTCTTTTTTCTTTCTTTCTTCTTTTTTCTTTCTTTCTTCTTTTTTCTTTTTCTTCTTTTTCTTTTTCTTTTCTTTTTCTTCTTTTTTCTTTCTTCTTTTTTTTTCTTCTTTTTTTTCTTTTTCTTTTTTTTCTTTCTTTTTTTTTCTTTCTTTCTTCTTTTTTCTTTCTTTTTCTTTCTTTTTCTTTCTTTTTTTTCTTTTTCTTTTTTTTTTCTTTCTTCTTTTTCTTTTTTCTTTCTTCTTCTTCTTTTTTCTTTCTTCTTCTTCTTTTTTCTTTCTTCTTCTTCTTTTTCTTCTTCTTCTTTTTCTTCTTCTTCTTCTTTTTCTTCTTCTTCTTTTTTTTCTTTTCTTCTTTCTTCTTCTTCTTTTTCTTTCTTCTTCTTCTTTTTCTTTCTTCTTCTTCTTTTTTCTTTCTTCTTCTTCTTCTTTTTTCTTCTTCTTCTTCTTTTTCTTTCTTCTTCTTCTTCTTTTTTCTTTCTTCTTCTTCTTTTTTTCTTTCTTCTTCTTCTTTCTTTTTCTTCTTCTTCTTTTTTTTTTTTCTTCTTCTTCTCCTTTTTTTTCTTCTTCTCCTTTTTTTTTCTTCTTTTTCCTTTTTTCTTTTTTTCTTCTCCTTTTTCTTTTTTTTTTTTTTTTTTTTTTTTTTTTTCTTTTTTTTTTTTTTTTTTTTCTTTTTTTTCTCTTTTTTCTTTTTTCTTTTTTCTTTTTTTTTAGGAGACTGTTTTAACTTTTGCTCAGTCAATTGTCATTTTTCTTTTATTCTGACTAAATTTTATAGCTGAAAATGATGACTCACATTTGTATTTCATTCTGAAATGGCAGATATAATCCTGTGTGAATTTTCCTACCTCTGGAACATATATTACTTTCTTTTTGCTATTTATTTTTCTCATTCTGTTAATCAGACATTCTTTCTGCTACTCAGACTGAAGCACTAGTTCCAGTTTTCCTTCTATTTCAGTTTCATGTTGTGTTTTATAATGTCTATTAAGATCCTGTCTTCTATTATGGGAAGATATTTTCACAAACAATACACAATAGCTTTCCGGAAGGACTTGCTACAAATAACTTCTTTTCCTATTTACTATCATTTCCTTTCCTCTTGGATGTGTGAGTGGTGTAATAGATAGCAACTCTGGATGAGATACTGGAGGGCTGAGTTCAATTTCCATGTAAGTTAGTTACATTCATTTATGAACAAATATTCTTAGGAAAGGTATGAATCCATCTCTTCTCCTCTCAGTTATGGGTTAAATAGTAGGATTTGGATCTGGAAAAAATCATTATCTCCAAAAAATTGTTATTGCAATATCAATTTTCTTCCTACCAAAAAAGAAATTATTCTTGTAACCTAAAATATATATTTTGGCTTTAAATAACTAACAAAGGGTTGGTAATCTATAAAAAAAAAAAAAATTGGTCAGTCAAAAACTTTTTCTCTTGTTCATTTTTTTTTGTTTTGTCAAGTGGAGCTGAATTTTAAAAAGGCACAATTTTCAAAAACATCATGATTCCTGTAATTCATTAGAGTCACCTGGGCACTACATGTGCTGCAACCGCAGTAGAAGTGGTGTGTCTTGGACAAGTCCAACACTCTCCAGGCTGATTTGAATTCACTGTTTTCCTTCTCCTAGAGCAGTTGCCATCCAAGGCTATAAAACCAGGTCTGTGCTGCTATTTATTCATAGCTGGGGGGATAAGAGATGGATTCATAACTTTCCCAAGGGTATTAGAATGTAATAAACTTGACTGGAATTTGAACTCTGCTCTCTGATTCCTCAACCTGAGCCACTATCCATTATGCCACCATGCCCCTCTCCAAAAAAAAAAAAAAAAAAAAAAACTGCAAATATTGAGGGAGTGTAGAAAATTCCTTGAACTGATCAAAAGGAGATTAACAAAAAATATTTGTTTTATTCTCATATATATTTTGTCAGATTTGGAGCCAAGCCAAGAACATTTTATCCCCCCCTCCTTTGTATTAAAAGAGAATAAAGGAAGTATAATCCTGTAGCACACAACTTTGAAGCATATGTCATAGGTTATTAAGTTTAAAGTTTACGGTAGAGGCTTTTAAATGTACAATTCAAGATACAATCCAAATATACTTTTACAAACTTTGGGGGTGGGGGTTCCTCACACCAAAACAAGGACAAAAGTCCATATCAACATATGTCCCCAAATTCTTTGTTTTTGATTTATTAAGTTTTAAGCAAGTTTACAGTAGACGATGATCTGTTGCCATGTAGACAAGGTTACATTTGTCATTCGTGTATATTTGTGGCTAGTCTGTCTTCAATGTTTAATGTGTGTAGTAGTGAGTTAACTGAGAAGTGTTCTGTTTAACAATGGCATGATATTCATATTGTGAACAGGCAGACTTTTGTATTGCATCTTGGATTGTTTTCAACCGTGAACTTTAAGCTTAATAACTAAAAAACAAAGGATTTGAAGACATATGTTTACATGGACTTTTGTCCTTGTTTTGACATGAGCAACCCACCCCAAAATTTTTTTAAAAGTATTTTTGATACACTTGAGATATATATATATATATATTTATTTTATTTTCAACATCATCACTTGATAAAACACAGAGTGTGTTGAAACAAAATGGCTATTTTTGTAGTGATTTTATAACATACTTATGTTATAATTTTTAATAAATAATATATATATATATATATATATATATATATATATATATATATATATATATATATATATATATATTGTTGTAGCATACCTACGGATGATAATGCATGTGTCCCCATTCACATGTGTGACAGATTACAAAAGTTTGATAAGATCATATTGGCAGCTGATCTCAGAAATCGCCTATATTCTGTTGTTAATTGGGAAAAGGAATGTGTTGTTAATATTAATACCTCCAAAACAAAACTGCTCTCTATTAATTGTCTGAGAGAACCCTTTTTGCCTTCTGTCAGCATGGCTGAGGCTAAACTCCAGGAGAGTCTGATTGGGCCTTTTCAGGCTAACATTTTTCACTGGAATGAAGTGGAAAGATTTGATCAAATCAATTGCTAAATCTGCTGCTATGAAAGTTGGTTCACTGTGTTGTGCTAGACAATTTTTCTCGATGAGTCTATCTTACAGAAATCTTTTTTTTTTTTTTAAAGTTTCTTTTTATATTTTTTAAGAAAACAGCTGGTTTTCTTTTGATATACCTTAGCACATATGCTATAAATGTTTTCTTTTGATATACCTTAGCACATATGCTATAAATGTTTTCTTTTGATATACCTTAGCACATATGCTATAAATGTTTTCTTTTGATATACCTTAGCACATATGCTATAAATGTTTTCTTTTGATATACCTTAGCACATATGCTATAAATGTTTTCTTTTGATATACCTTACCACGTATATACCTTACCACATATGCTATAAATGCACTTAAAACAATGCTGAATGTGTTAATGACTCTTCTCAAAGTTACAGACAATACCTTTTATTGTTTATCTTATGCTATACAAAAACAGGAATTAGCACAGTTTGGAGTGAATCAAAACATGAAATCAATAAACCAAATTTAAATTTTAGTAACAGCTGTTTCGTTGCTTTTAGCATTTTGAGAAACTCGTGAACTGAATCTTCTCAGTGCTATTGTCAGTCTCTTCAATTCGTAATTGGCAAGAGTAAAATTAGACTTTGAGGAAAGAAAATGGGAACTAGTTCAACAATTATCTCTAAAATTGTTTACATAACAGCAACTGGCTGCCATGTTGTCGGTTATGACAGCTGAAGTCCAATAACTAATGAATTTCTTTTTTTGGTAATGTCAGCTGTTTCCTTATAAGGAAATATTTGGCATTCATTGGCTGAACTGCCAGTACTGCTTTCAGTTGAAATTTATAAAATTTTAGATTTAAAACAATTTTTCTCAAGTAGCTGTTATTGCTCTTTTCAGTATTGATTCAGGTTTCCTTTCTAACCTTTTATTTGAAGTTGTGTAGTTTCTTGAATAAATCAAGTTTTCCTAACATTCCAAATTCCGTTGTTGTACTCGGCAGTCTTTTTCAGGGTGTCTGTTGTCATAAGAAATCTTCTGGTAATTTTGAACTGAAACCTTTATTCAATCCAAAGGAGTAGATTGTCCTTGTTCCACAGACACCTGAAGAAGGCCAGAGTGTATGACAGTTGAAGCAATGTGACTATAACAGCCAATATGAAGGCAGTAATGGTAATATTAGCCATTTTCTTATAAGTAAACATTCAACATTCATTGACCAAACAGCCAGTATTGCTTTCAGTTGAAATTTATAAAATTTTTCCTTTAAAACAATTTTTCAGGAAAATAGCTTTCTCATGTCCAGTAAGGCTTACAGACACATCACATTGAAACCCCAGTTCCCATATATACAATCACCAAAGTTAAGCAATGTCAAGCCTGGTCAGTACTTAGATAGGTGACTGCTTAGGAATACCAGGTGCTCTAAGCTAGGATGTGCAGGTGGTGTAATGGATAATGACTTTGAATTGTTAATTGGAGAGTCAAGTTTAAATTCCCATTACGTGCAATTACTCTTGAGAATGGTATGAATTCACCTCTTCTTCCCCAAGCTATAGGTTAATTAGTAAGACTTGTATCACTAAACCACTAAAAAAAAAAAATTCTTACAATCTAAAAATATTTTCTGGCTTTTAAATAATATGCAAAATGTTAATAAACCATAGAAAATGAATCAATTAAACACAGGCATGTCTTTTAGATTTATTTACATTCTCTGGAATATAAATATACAGAAAGTACTGTGGGAACAAAGTAAGGGATCAGTTTATATATTGATTGTAATATAGAAATGATCCCTCACTTTATATTATAATTTCTATTATGTTTATCAAATTCAGACTAGGTATGAATCCACCTCTTCTCACCCCAGGTATGGGTTAATTAGTGAGACTTGTGTCACTAAAACAATTATCTAAAAAAAAAACAAAAAAAAACTCTTACAATGAAAATATGTTTCCAGGCTTTAAATAATGTTGATAATTTTGTGATATAAATGAACATTCATTTGACACTTGTGACACCAATGAATACTTGCTGTCACTTTTGTAAACCTTGTTGTAGTAGAGACTTTTATTTGCAGATACCATTATAGTACACTGTTGAACAATACTAGTGCCAGATGCCTTCAGATAGCACTTGCATTAATAGTACTTGCTCAGTAATACTCACTTGAATAGCATATAACCCATATAATGATCTGAATAGAGAAATACTATAATGAATAGAGTAGAGAATAGTGGTCCTTATAGTAACAGAGGATAGAATAGTAATAGAGGATAGACTTGAAAAGACAATCACTTAGACACACACTACCTCCCATATATGTTTCGTCTATAAGTCACATAGTCTACTTAATTCAATGATAGGAACACCTGTGTTTGCTTACTGGTGATCTATGTTCAAACTCAAGTGTGGGTAGTGACACTTTATTCCTATATAACAGATAAGCAGTAAAAAATGCATCAAGTCCAGTAGCTGTTATCACTCTTTTATTTATTAAGATGAAGAATTGTCAGTATATTGGACTTATTCAGTTTCATTTTTTACCTTTGATTGTTATAGATATAAGACATAACATTCTTGATAAGTACACTCTAGTCATCTTCAGGTGTCCATTATTTTATTTTTTTGGGCTGATATGAAATATTTTATCTGTTGATTATTGTGCTATGTTGTAGCTGCAATGTTACTTCTGCAGTTTTATTAAATCAGAGTATTATATTTAACTATCTGATCCAGGGATTGAATTCAAGACCATTAGAGAAGGAGTGGCGCCGTAATGCATCAGAAATATTCATTGATGTTTCTGCTCAGAGATAAAGATCTTTTCTGTTCTAATTATTATTGGTCCTGACCTTGTGTCTCAGTTTCAGTTATTTTCCCACTGTTGTAAAGTTGTTTTCCTGTGTCTTTTCTATAAATACTTTCATGGTAATTGTTCAGATGAGCTCTTCATAGATATTATGAACGTAAGCACAGTACTAGATTGGTGGCAAAATCTCATTAATTTATAGATGAATTAACAAGACATAACTGTAAGTTTTATTATAACAGGTTCTTTTCTAGCACTTCTTGCTTGTGGAACTCTCTTTTGGGTCTATGCTTTCCAGCCATCTTTGATCTTCAAAAATTTAAATGCAATATCAATTATTATCTACTGTCCTCCTGATTACTTTTCTATTGTTCTCACTCCTTAATAATGTTTCTCTTTTTTTTCTTATTCTTTCACATTCAGTAACCCTTTGTGTCTTAGTGCCTTTATTGCCTTGCATGGGGGGAAATGATTAAGAAACAAATTTAAATACAATGTCAATTGTTATCTATTGTCTTTTTGATTACTCTTCTATTGTTCTCACTTCTTAATAATGTTTGTTCTCTAATTTTCTTACACCCAGTAACCACTTTGCTCTTGCTATACATTTAGAGATTCTTGATAAAAGGACCCATGATCCAGTGACTTGATCCAAAGAGTTGTGAGTTCAATACCTGGCCACAGCAGAGGTGAACATAAACTTAGAGAGCTGAGTTATTAAAGGGAAGTAACTGAAAGAGATATCCAGAAAATACATGGCACATGGAACTAGAGCAAAATAAAAGGTTCAAAATTTCAACGTATATCGCCTGAAGAAAGTAATTAAGACAATAAAGATGAGGACAAAAGTCCAAACAATGTAAATAGTGTAAATAGTTAGAATACCTCTTCTCAAAAATATAGACAGAACCTAAAGAGGGCTGGAGCGTACAATGTCTGAAATGTCACGAATATAACAATAAAGATGAGGACAACAGTCCAAACAATTTAAATAGTGTAAATAGTTACAATACCTCATCTCAGAAATATAGACAGACAAAATTCTTTTATTCTTAATTTTTTAGGTCTTTATTGAACTGAGTGTTCTTTTTTTTTTTTTTTTAAATTCTCTACTTACTTGCTGACATAGTTTTAAACTTGTCAATGTGTGGAAATTTTGTTTTTCCTTGAATTACTGGTGAACTGTTGTTTTATTTATAGAATCTGCCCTCTCTTAAACAAGCTGTGAACTCTGTTATCTCTTTCTGGTTAAGATCAGACTAAATTCTTTTCCTTGTCTTGCTGATAGCGGCAATATATTAAGTGAACAACTCCCAATTAAACACCCGGCCTTCCTCTTCGGGGCGGTGGAAAAAAAAAAAAAAGGATAGTAATTGCACTGCTGCAGTTTGAGAAAGAACAATTCAACTCATTATATACTTGTTAAATTCAAAACTCATCTTGCTTAACTGTCTGTACTATGACATAAAGTTGCTTCCCTGTGTCTTTTCTATAAATACTTTCATGATAATTGTGTTAATACACTTTCAACTTTGGTATATAAATTGTATTCTTTGCAAATATCCATTCAAGTTTAATTTTTTTTAAAATGTTATCCCCCCCTCCCCCGCAAGATAAATTGAACATATAGGAACTAGTTAGGATTATATAGAGTCTTTGAGGTATTATGGTAGCTGTAGTAAGAATGGTAAGTAACAATGTGTTGTTTCCATGTAAGGAATACTGTATGTCAATAATTGTGGCTAGCTAAGTTTAAGATAAGACAGATTGAAGATGAGCTTTCTCCTATACTCCTTTTTTGCTTTGTACCATATTTTTGTATAAAAACAAAATAAATATTGCATTCCTCTTTGGTACCTAGACTTTATGAATTTAAACGCAATACTAGATTGGCCTACCAGGATTCGTTATTAGCAGCCACGATTTTAACAACCTATGATATGCAGATGACAGTGTTAATAGCAGACATAGAAAGAAAACAATAAAAATTCCTACAAAGAGTATTAAAGGAAAGCAAGAAGAAAGAATTGAAGATCAACTACAGGAAGGCAAAATACAACGTTTTTAGCAAAAGGATGAGCCCAAAATGCAAATTACAAATCAAAAATGCCAAAATCAAATGAGTACAAAAATTTAAATATCTGGAAAGTGTTTTAACAGCGGATGAAAGATGTGACACTGAAATGTGAAGGCATATTGGGATGACCAAAGATGTCTTCCAAAAGCTAAACAGAGTATTGAGAAACAGGAAAACTTTGTGAGAAACAAAAAAGAGTACTGAACAGTTATTTGATATCTGTCCTCCTATATGGCAGTGAATACTGGATAATCGCTGCATACTATGAACTGGACATGTGAGCAACAACAATGTTTTAGAGAAAATGGAAACAAAAAGGAAAATTACATTTAACATCAGGAAGAGATAGTTGAGATTTCTCAGGCACATAATGAGGCTTGGAAAATCTGATACTCAGCTTGAAGGCAAGAAGGACAAAGGAGAACGAAGCATAATATACTTTGGAAGCTTGATTAAATGGTTGGTGAAACAGGGTTTAGGAGAAATAACAAAAAGAGAAAATTTATTATGAGCTACAAAAGACAGGTATTTGTGGAGAACCATGATTGCCTAAGGAGACACAATATACAAAGAACACTAGATTGGTGGCAAGGGCTCATCATTTTACTGTTGTAATAGCTAGATCTAACCACAAGTTTTATACTAACAATTTTTTTCTCATACTTTTTGTGGAAATTTACTCTGGCTTCTTGCTTCCCAGTCAACTTTTGATCTTCAAAAATTTAAATGCGATTTCAATCATTATCTTTTGTCTTAATTCTTATTATTATCCTTAATACTAATTTTCCTCATATTCTCTAACACTCAGTAACATCTTGTATCCTAGTGGCTTTATTGCCTTGTTTGGGCTGTTATGATTAAAATATATATATGAGTGAGAGGCATTTTTGAAAACATTGACAAGTTTCACTAATGATCTGGTATTATCAGAAAATAACTTTATTTTGCAAATAGAAAATCTACCTATATTTCTGTGATGAGGTATTGTAATTATTCATACTAATTGCATTGTTCAGACTGTTGTCCTCAATTTGTTACCATATTCATGACATTTCGGCCATTGTACGCTCCAGCCTTCTTCAGGTAATTAGAATTACAAACACTGGTAGATTGTTCTTGTTCCACATGTCATGCCTCTTTCAAATATCTCGGTATCAGTTATCTCCTTTTAAGTCAACTCTCCAAGTTTTTGTTCACATCTGCTGTAGCCAGGTATTGAACACGGGACTCTTTGGGTCAAATCACTGGATTCAACACTTTTATCCACCGGGCCATGTGTCCTCAAGGACAATACCTTGCTATAACAGATATTGATATCTAAAGATATTTTCTGGTTTTAAATAACCTGCAAAGGGTTGATAGGCCATAAAAAAATTAATCATTCAATAATTTCCTGGCTATCTGGCTGGGATCAATGTGTAGTATATTTTCTATCTGTAATATTAGGTGTTTCTTTATAAGAAAGTTACTATCAGTTGAAATTTATAAAATCTTTCAGGAAAATAAGTTTCTTATGTCCCGGAGCTGTTATTCTTCCCCCACAAAACATATTAAAGTAGAGGTTTTTGAAAATGTCTGAAGGTATTTATTATTCTCTCAGTCTCATCTAACACAGACGCACACACACACACATATATATATATATCTCCAAGTATATAATTGGTATATATGGAATGAATTCCAATAACCAACAATTACTATTCTAAGAGTGCTCAATACAAAGTAGAGCAGATATAATTATTATTTATAAAAAAATTATAACATAAGTATGTTATAAAATCACTACAAAAATAGCCATTTTGTTTCAACACACTCTGTGTCTTATCAAGTGATGATGTTGAAGATAAAATAAATGGTTTCCATTTATTTTATCTTCAACATTTGTAGTGATTTTATAACATACTTATGTTATAATTTTTTTATAAATAATAATTATATATATATAGTTGGACTGATGTGAGTTTGTGAATCCAACTAAATATGTTAGCTCTATAATTGATATTGAGCACTTTCCAATAAGTACTGCGCATATATAAATAAATTATATATGAAAAATTGCATATATATATATATATATATATATATATATACATATATATATATCTGTGTGTGCGCATGTCTCTGTATCTCTATTGCTATATATATATATATATATATATATATATATAAAAAAAAAAATATCTCTCTCTCTCTATCACTATATATATATATATATATATATATATATATATATATCTCTTTATATATATATATATCAATCTCTGTTTCTTGATAACCTTTTCTTGCTATCTCTATCTATATCGATATTATTACATATTCAAAACCTGCAGAAATATGCATGCAGATTTCAGATTCATCAGATGTTCATGTGCTGTATGTAAAATTGTGTTGTATTTGCATATAACCTATATATACTTTCCAGATGCTTTAACCTACCTTCAGTTTATTTATCAAATACAATGTAAATATGCTAATATTAAATAGTCATTATACGGTAGGAAAGAAAAGATTGACATTTGAAGGAAGAGAACTTGTATAAAAGTAAATGGTATCAAAATTATCATTTTCATTAGATGGGGAAAATTCTGAGATAAAAATTATTTCCATATGTTTTCCAACTGGAGATTTTATTTTTTAAAACTAATGTTTACCCAATACCAGAGCCAACCTAGGAAGAGGGTTACTTAATGAGGCATGTGGTATGAATGTAAAAGGAGGAACTATGAAATGAAGATTATGACTGCTTCATCTAGGGTCAAATATTATCTTTCCTGCATAACCCCATGAACTTCAGTTTTCTTATGCTCATACAATATCACATAGTATCTCTGTACCTTGAGTGGTTCTTGGGCCTTGAATTGGTTAAACATTAGTATAAAAAAAAGAATGATAATCTACTATTTGTCTTGATGCATTTATGTAATCTATTAAATTCTTGGTTTGGTTTAGTTTAGTTTATGGTATATCAACCTCTATGATTTATTTAATTCTGACAAGATTTTTATTGCTGGTAATATTATTATTATTATTATTATTATTTTTTTTTTTTTTTAAATGTATTGCTAGAAATAATTTTTTTTTTTTTTTTTTTTCAAAATTAATTGCTGGTAATAACCTTTTACAAAAATGTATTGCTGATATTAAAACCTGTTTTTACACTTTCATAGGGTTTCGACCCCAATTTGGGGACCAAATATTTTGCCCATAGCTGGGACCCTAACAGGTGCTACCACCCCGGGTCAGGGTGGACCTGGGAACACCAGCAGTTAAGAGGTGGTTCCATGCTCCTCAAAACCTCCTGATCAGAGGCCTTGCTGTTGGACATACTTTATCGTCATACCCAGGAGAGTAAATTCTTGGATTTAATTCCATATTCTTAGCTCATAAATTTCTTCCATGTCCTTTTGATAATTATCAAAAAAGATCACTTTATTATAAGAAGTAAATTTGAATACAATGGAGTGTAAGTCTTGAGTCACGCTAAGTTGTTTACAAAAATTCCAGACAACCAAAGTAACTCGGTAATGCCGTTATACTCTTTATATATTTTTTTTTCTATTCACAAATGTGATCGAGCGTAAGTTAATTTGCATACTCGGTCAATGGGCAACTGAACGTAGTAAAATCTATACCAGTTTTATTGCATACCTGTAAGTTTTAGGGACGTGGAATAAATTAACTGAAGGTTGGTATGAATTCGTCATCCGGAATCTAAAAAATGTATTTATTGAAGATACCGAAGCATTAACAAGTAATAAGACTCAAGTATATTTGTATATAAACTAATCACTTCACAGAAAGGTCTTTATTACTGTTTCAAGTCAGTTTTTATTATCTGCTTAAAATATCCAAAGACATAATTGGAATGGTTTCACATATATATTTAATTTAAACGCATGCAATAAATTTGTTTAGATATAGACATTAAATAAACAAGATATACTCTGAGTTTTGTCCTGTAATGCTTGGTACATTTAGTGCATGTAATGTGTATGTAAATGTACTGACTATAGGACAGATGTAGTAATAAATAATTCTAATCCCAAATTGGAAGGATTGCTGCTAGTTCTAAGCTGGTTCTCTTTAATCCTGATATGCTACAGTGTTTCCATAGAAATTGATTGCAATATATAAGACGACCTCTGTCCCATAATGATTGGTACATTTAGTGTATGAAAAATGTATACAAATGTACCAAGTATTATGGGACAGAGGTAGTAATAAATAATTCCAATCCTAAATTGGAAGGATTGCTGCTAGTTCTAAGCTGGTTCTCTTTAATCCTGATATGCTACAGTGTTCACATAGAAATTGATTGCAATATATTAGACTACCTCTGTCCCATAATGATTGGTACATTTAGTGTATGAAATGTGTATGCAAATGTACCAACTATTATGGGACAGAGGTAGTAATAAATAATTCTAATCCCAAATTGGAAGGATTGCTGCTAGTTCTAAGCTGGTTCTCTTTAATCCTGATATACTACAGATAGCAATTAATATTGCATAAAAGTTATCTGGAAAGTATGAAGCTGGAAAAGAGTTTCACTCATGAGAGGAGAAACTGTTGGTTGTAGCTAATTCAAATGTAAACTGATGAGACCTAGTTGCCAATCAAGTACTGCGCTTAAATTCATCAAGTCCAGATACCATAGTGGAAAGTTCATCAGAACAATTACCAGGAAAAAATTTATAGAAAAGGCAATGGAAAGCTACATTACAATAGTTGAAAAGTGACTGAGGCTGAGATGCCAGGTCAGGGCCAATAACATTTCAGATTATTTGGTTTTTATCAAAAATCTCTAAATATATAGCACCAGACCCGATGTGATGGCAATATTCAAAGCAATGGTAAACTTCTAAATATGTCAGATAGATTCTGATGAGAAAAATTGTCTACCACGATACAGTGAACTAAATTTCCAAACAGCAGACCTAGCAATTAATTCAATATAATCTTTCCACTTCTTGTCAGCAGAAAATGTTAGTCCGAGAAGTCACAACAAATCACTCTCCTGGTTGTAAAGTGATTACTAATAATCAGTATAGTTGGTAATTAACTAATTACTAGATGTTTGTATGATCATATCTATAACTGTCATTTCATCTGCCCAAAGATGGTGCAATGGTCTTGTGACCCCCCCCCCACTCGAAATCTATAATATGGGCTCCCCCACTCTGCTACATGTCAATTTTTATAAGGTAGTATTCACATAAAATAGAAATGTTATTGTAACCTAATTATGTACAATAATGGATCATATGCAATATAGGTGAACAATTCAACTAGAAAAATTGAAAATAAATACAATGTATCTAAATACAAATTAGAGACACGTCATAATAGATCATTCCATCTTAAATAAGTCAACAATGTTTTACGGCAATTTTTAGTATCAATTTCAGATTTTTCTTGTTAAAAAATATTGAATAATTTTAATACATTCAACATTATCGATAAAAGATAGTGAATTTTTTATCAGATTTTTTGAGACTTAACATGAGCAAAACAAATTCAGTTTCAGACAAAAAAAAAAATTGACCCCCAGGATGACATCAAAATTTAAAATTTTTCATCTTCTAATAATCAATTGTGCCTGATTTAATTTGTAACATATATAAATGTAGGTAGAAAAAATAAAAAAGCAAATGTTGATAAGATAGTGAGAACCACAAAGCTCTACTCAGGGCCTCCAATCAGGTTAGCCCCCCCCCTTCCTGGTTGAAAGACAGTTCAGGGATAGTACGTACTGGCCCTAACTCCATTTATAATTATCATTTCCTCCACTGATAAATGTTGGCAAATAGGAAATATGGGAATTAATAGTATCCTCATTGAGAAGTGTGAACTGAATGCATGAATGAATCTGTAAATTATAAGATAGTTATCTTGCTTCCAGTGCATGGTAGTTTTAACTTCGATATTTTGCACAATACCTGTGTATTTATATTAGGTGTAAATGGCATCAACAGGTAGAGGTGGAGAAGAGACAGAAGTAAGTGCTTGTGATATCCGTTCATGAGAAGAATTTAAATTTATAACCTCAAACTTACCCTGATTCCTCACCTACATATTTTTGGCTTTGTCTCTCTTGTTGAGAGTTGAGATGTGCGGGAAGGCAGGGTGGGAATGAAGTAACCTTTCTCAAGAACTTAGGAAAATATTTCTTTTATCATCATTATTATTAATACTATGGGTATCATTAATGTATGTATGTATGTATGTATGTATGTATATGATTTTACCCTTTGTTAGGGTTAAGGAAAACCCATAAAGTGTGCTGTTCTTGGGAGGGGTGGGAAGTTCATAAGGTTCACTTTTGTTGTGGAGATGATGAAAAGCCTATAAGGTTGAGCTTTTCTTGGTAGGGAGGTAAGGAAAACCCTGTAAGGTGCGATTTTGTTGTGGGGAGGGTAGTGGAAAGATCTTTAGGTGCGTTGTTTTTTTTTTTTTTTCTTTTTTTTTTTTTCCTTTTTCTGGGGTAGAGGAGGAAAACCTGTAAGTTGTGCTTGTGGTATTTTCGTTTAAAGTAGATAATATTTTTAATAGAATAATAAAGTTGATGTTGATAGAATATGTAATGATTTATTCAATATATATATATATATATATATATATATATATATTGAATAAATGGAAATCTCGCTGATTTTACTAAAAATATCACCTGTTTTAAAGTGTGTATTTTATTAATTTTTATTTTTGTAATTATATTTGAATTTAAAAAAAAAAAAAGACCTTTTAATGTTAGTATAACAGGAATATATATATATATATATATATATATATATATATTATGCCTTTAAATTTGTTGACAAACATAGGGCCACAAAATATCATTAGTTACTATAACAAGCCAGGTATTTTGTTTTAAGTGAGTAGGTCGTTAGACTACTGCACAACCCCAAACCTGGAGGATCAGGTTTTGATTTCTGAGTTGTCCTTTTCATAGACCAGTTGTTGCCCAAGGCTATACAACCTGGTCTGTCCTGCTATTTACCCATAGTTGGGAGGAGAAGAGGATTTCATACCTTTCCCAAGGGTACTAGCACGTAAGTTAATATAATGGATTCAACTGGAATTTGAACTTGGCTCTCCGATTCCCCAATCCAAGTTGCTATCCATTACTCCACCATGCCTCCTCATAACAGGAATAACCTTAGCTATTTACATGCACCTCAAACCTAGTGGCATAATGTGATCCATCGTCATTTTAATGTGGGGTGCCCATGAGCCAAGACCAAAAATTACCTGGTCTCTGTGACCATTGTCATACTGACATTGATATTCCACTGTACCTCCCTCCTTTAGTGCAATGAAGGAGGTGCTGCCATTGGAATGGAACCTTTGAGACCAGACCAGGAATCCTTCAATGTTTTACTGTGCACTGTTTGGGGACAGAGACACAGCCCAGACACAAAGCATTTCCAACTAACCAGAAAGTGGAATGCTGATTATTTACTGCCCACCTCCCACATGGTGGTGTGATGTACCATATGGCCTTTTCAAAGTAGGCTGCCCATACCTGTACACATGGGCAAGACCAAAACTTGCCCAGTCCCTGTGACCAATGTTGCAATGGAGACCTTTTTTCCATCAACCTCCCTTTCTTTAGTGCAATGAAGGTGGTTCTGCCACAGGCTGGAAACTCCAGGACCAGGTATCTCTCAAAATTTTACCTTGCACTGTCTCAAGATGGAACACAGTATAGAGGTATAAGGTAGCCTGCCAGCCCAAAATTGCCTGGTCCGCTGCAATCAGTATCACGTGTACATTGATATTCCAACAATCCTCTCTCTTTGGTTCAATGAGGGAGATGCTGCCACAAGGCTTGAATCTCTGGGACCAGTCATTTCTGATTAAGTTTTTTGTGCTATATCTGAAAACAGATACTGTTTGAGAGACAAAAATGCAGTCTACCAGCCAGAAGGTGGCAGGCTCATTATTACATTACCCCACCCCATGGTAGTGGGATGTGGCACAAAGCTGGTTTAAAGTGGGGCGCCCAAGTCTGTATGCCTGGATTAAGCTCCCAAATCCCTGTTTCTGCAATTTAATTTTTACATCTTAGAGACTTAAATAAATAATAAAAATTATGAAAAAGTCTTATCTTATTCTTGAAAGTGTTTTGTAGTTTTGTGGGATGTTGTGGTCCACCTTATATTTAAATCTCCCATAGTGGGTCTCCTGTGAGGATTGATCCAACAACATTTGCTTGTTCACCATTGTTCAAAATCAGACACCACTACCACCAAGAAGAAAATTATAATTTGAGAAACATTTACATGGTTGGGAGTTTTATTTTGCAAAATGAAAGGACATTGTTGTTTGTCTATTTAAAATCCGTTTAGTAGAATGATCTTTCTGGGACACCAATTGAGGCCATACATAGTCAAAGACAATATAAATGTCATGTCTCTGACACTACTACACCATTTTAGTTTCCCCCACCTCATCACCTTTTTTTTTCTCTCACATTGTAAATAACAACCCTTTCATTGCCACTGCTTCTGCTGCATTGAAGTCTTAGACTTTCTTATCACCGAGTTCTCTTCTGTCAGTAATATTAATAATTTCATTTTGAAAAAAAAAAAAATCTCCCTTAATGATTCTGACCAATTGAAAACCAGCAGGAAACAAACATTTCTGTTGAGACAAGCTATATTCCTTAACTTCACAAGTTCGGACATTCACAGCTAGGACCCGACATGTCAAATCAACCTCATTCCCTTAGGTTTTATGGGTCACATGGAAACACTTCCCCACCCCTGTATGATCACCAAAGTTAAGCAACAAGAAGCCTGATCAGTAACCTAGATGGGTGACCACTTGGGAATACTAGGTGCTGTAAGCTTGGAGGTGCAGGTGGTGTAATGAATAACTTGGAATTGGTAATCAGTGGGCAGAGTTCCAATTCTAGTTGGATTCGTCATATTCACTTACGTGCAAATACCCTTGGGGAAAAGTATGACTCCACCTCTTCTCCCCCAGCTATTAGTTATAATTAGTAAGACTTGTATCACTAAATCATTATAAAAAAAAAATTTACTATCTAAAATTATTTTCTGGCTTTAAAGAACTTGCAATGGGTTGATAAGCCGTAAAAAACAAATCTATCAATTAATTATTTCTGTAGATTTCTTTATTACTTAGTAAGACTTGTATCACTAAAAACATTATTATCACCAAAAAAAAAATAAATAAATAAAATTGTTTACAAAATATTTATATTTCAGTATTGAATAACCCATGTTGATATACCGCTAAACAAAAACAACCAATCATTTTCTTTGTATTCCATTGGTAAGGAAGAAGTTCCACTCGGTCACCTTCTTCCACACATCTGTTACTTTGTGCAACAAACTTGTGAGAAGATGCTTTACTGATCACTACAATCATAATCTTTTTAAGTCTGGGGTCAACCATTATCTATCTTACATGTACTTATATGTCGTTCATACTTCCTCTCTTTACAGGCTAAAGGTCATTACACATTGAAACATGGTTCTCATATGATCACTGAAGTTAATCATTGCCAAGCCTGGTTAGTACCTAGATAGGTGACAGCTTCAGAATGCCAGGTTCTGTAAACTTGGATGTGCAGGTCAGTCAGTTATGTGCCATGCATGATACACACTTAGGTGATCATGTATCTTTCAATACATGACTGACGAGGCAGATTTTTTCCCACAGTGGGTTGCCATTTCTTTCTGCTGTAGACCACTTGCTATCCAAGGCTATAGAACCCAGTCTGTTCTGCTATTTATAGCTGAGGTGGGGGGTTAAGAAGAGGATTCATACCCTTTCTTAAGGGTATTAGCACGTAAGTGAATGTAATGGATTCAACTGGAATAACAGCCCAGAATTGAAAATAGGAGAAACGAGTTCTAAATTCAGCCATGTTTATGTTCACTTTCACACAAAACTCTTGAGGAAGATATGAAACCACATTCTCTCCCAGCTGTGGGTTAATTAGTGGTACTGTGTATCAGTAAATCATTATTATCCCCAAAATAAATTCTTATAATCTAAAAATATTTTTTGGCTTTAAATAACCTGCAAAGTCTTAAAAAAAATAAATATCCCTCTTTTTACCTTGACTATAACCTTATTCATTCACTCTCTACCTTGAGTAGCTCTTGGGCCCTGTGTCAAGGGAACAATAGTATAAAAAAGTATCTCAGAAAAATAGACCTACTTAAAAGACAGATGAGGTATTGTAACTATTTAAACTATTTACATTGTTCGGACTGTTGTCCTCATCTTGTGGATAAAAGCGTTGCTTGAAGTAATTCAGTGACTTGAGTTGTGAGTGTTAGAATTTTTGGCTTTTTTTAATACTCATGAATATTAATCTTTAACATTGTTTTATTGAACAGATTACGTACTGCGCTATATTCTATATTCATAGACTATGGTGAACATGGTTAACTGTGAGTTCAATACCTGGGAACAGGACAGGTGAACTGAACTTGGAAAGTTGAGTTACTAAAAGGCAATAACTGGAAGCTAAGATATCCAGGAAAGGCATGGATAGTGGACAAAATACAAGGTTTGATTCAAAATTCCAATGTATATCACCTGAAGAAGGTTGGAGCATATAACAGTCGAAATGTTGTGAATATAGCAATAAAGATGAAGACAACAGTCTGAACAAAGTAAATAATCTTTTAAGTCAGGTTTCACTTTACAAGTCAAGAGTCTAAAAGAACAGAAAGCTTACTAGGAACATTAAAATAAGTCTGTAGGGTATGTGTCATCAGTGTGCTGCTATGTAGGAGTGAGACCTGGAGCCTCTACTCCAGACAGGAGACACCTCAGTGCCTTTCATCTTTACTGTCTGAGATATATTCTGTGCATCAATTGGGGCCATTAGTAATATATTGCTGTTCTTTTCTTTCTTTTGTTATTGTTTATTGCAAACTTTGTCAATTCTGTTGGGCATTTCTGCCAATTATATTTAACCATGGCCAATTACTCCACACACACACATATATATATATATATATATATATATATATATATATAAAGTAAAAGAACTCTCACAAAATAAGAGAACAAAAAATTATATTTATGTGTCTACATCTAGCTTTCACAAAAGAAAAAAATATATTTATAGGATTAGCTGTAGTGAAAGATATGCCATGTGGTTGTATGAAATGAAGCCATCCGCCTGCCTTGGAATTGTCTCTCTAGATGGGATGAGACATGGGTTGTCACTACTACATGCTGGAGCAAAAAGAGAAAGAGTTATCTTCTTTTATTACTTTTGAAAAGAATGACACCAAGCAGGCATTCTGGTAGACAAGGTGGGATAATCCCCACAAATTGCTTGTGAAATATTGACTAAAGGCTGTCAGAGAAATTTTGTGATTGGTCATATGTATTCTGACTTGCATATCTATGGAAGGAAAGTCAAAGGAAGAAAAACAATTGTATAGTCAACGGAGAAATAAGAACCATTTCCTTCCTTCCTTCCTTTCATTCTGTTGGTGGCACTAAATTGAGAGTAATTACAAGAAGATTACTGGAGTTAGAATTATTTAATATTTCACCCCATGCAAGGCAGTAAAGCCACTAAAACACAAGGGGTGTAGAATTAGGAACAGAAACATTAGTAATGAGCAGGAAGAGGAAAGAGTAATCAGGACAGTAGATAGCAATTGACATTGCATCTAAATTTTTGCAGATTAATGTTAGCTGGAAAGGAGTTCCCCAAGTGAGAAGTATGAGAAAAACTGTTAGCATAGAATTTATGGTTACATCTTAGCTAGCTCAATTGTAAATTGATGAGAGCTCGATGCCAGTCTAGTACTGCGCTTAAATTCAAAAGTCTACGTGACATAGCAAAAAGCTCATCTGAACATTACCATGAAAGTATTTATAAAAAAAAAAGCAGAGAGGAAAACCTTAGTGGTGGGAAGGTGACTGAAGCTGAGCTGCTAGATTGGGACCAATAATATTGCTGATTCTTCTTTGGATGCTATCAAAGAACTCAAAGTAAATAGCAGGGGCACCAGATCATGTGGCAGCAATATTTTAAGCATGGGCAAATGGCAGACTTACAGATATGTAAGATAGATTCTGGGGAGAAAAAATTGTCTTGCACGACACAGTGAACCAATTTTCTTAGCAGCTGATCTAGCAATGGATCCAATGTAGTTTTTCCACTTCAGAGAGAAAATGAAAGAAAAGACTGCATATAGGGAGGATTAAAGAAAGAACAAAAGAGGAATGGGATTCAAAAAGACAGAAGGTTGAAGTTGCATTTAAATTTTTGAATATTGTAGTTATCAGGGAAGCAAGAAATCAGAAGGGAGTTCCTCAGGTGGGAAGTGCGAGAAAAGAAACTGTTGAAATAGAAATGTCAGTTACATTTAGCTATTTTAACAGTAAATGGGTGGGATCTAGATGCCAATCTAGAGACATGCTTCAATTCATGTAGTCGGGGGTGGGGAGCTTGTCAGAGCAGATGCTATGAGAATATTTGTAGAAAAGAGAGAGGAAAGCTATGCCACATCGGCAAGAAAGTGACTGAAGTCAAGATGCCAAGTCAGGATTGGTTACCTAACAGATCCTTGTTTGGGTTTTGTTAAGGATCTTGTGATGAATATCAGGAGCACCAGACCAGATATTGCAGCAGTATTCAAATGCACAGATGAATGGCAGATTTTGAAATGTACAAAATGGACGCTGGTGAGAAAAATTTTCAGGTATGACACCATGTCCCAACTTTCCTTGCAGTAGATACAGCTATTCATTTGATGTAGTCGCTACACTTCAGATAAGTTGAAAATGTGGGGCCAAGAAGGATTTTGAAATGAATAGATAAGCAGCTGATGGCTACTTTTGCTGGTTCCCAAACTGCATGAATTTAAGCGTGCTACTAGTTTGGCATCTTGGTCCCACCTGTTCACTGTCAAAACAGTTAAATGTAGCCAAATCTTCTACTCCAACAGCTTCTTCTCTCACACTTCCAGTCTGTGGAACTCCCTTCCTCTTACTTGTTTCCCTGATAGCTATAATCTTCAAATATTCAGATGTTATGTCAATCAACATCTTCTGATGCCTTGATCTTTTTCCCCATCCTTCTTTATATCCTTTCCTCAAACACCCCTCTTTACTCTCACTCTCACTCTCTGTAACCCCCTCCTCTTTACTCTCACTCTCTGTAACCCCTCCTCTTCTCTGTACCCCTCCCTCTTTACTGTAACCCCTCCCTCTTTACTCTCACTCTGTAACCCCCTCCCTCTTTACTCTCACTCTCTGTAACCCCCTCCCTCTTTACTCTCACTCTCTGTAAACCCCTCCCTCTTTACTCTCACTCACTGTAAACCCCTCCCTCTTTACTCTCACTCACTGTAAACCCCTCCCTCTTTACTCTCACTCTCTGTAAACCCCTCCTTCTTTACACTCATTCTCACTCTCTGTAACCCCTTATGTGCTAGTGGCACACCCACCTTGCTTGGGGTGATATGCTTAAAAAAGAAATAAATAAAAATAAAATATATGTGTAACATTTTTCAGCACACACTGGTACAACACTCTGATCCTCAGTAGAACTGCTGATCTTGACCTAAATAATCCAACCATTTTTGATGGGTACTGTGCTAGTGACTATTTGTACTATTTGGATCCATGAAAATGAGTGTTGACAACCAAGATAATCTATTCTCTCTAATGTCTTTTCTTCTCTCACACATTATCTATCATTATCCTTTTCAATCTTGATTTTTATATAAATCTTACACAAACAATAACTGCATAAATATTTTCTTCTGGATCATGCTATTCAATTGTACTCTCTCTCCCCACCAATAATTTTAATGGATCCACAATTTTCCCTCCTTTCCATCCATCTTGTCTTTGAATCTTCTGCAATTTTTTGTTATCCCGACTTTTTATTTCTATTGCCATCACTTCACTTGCTTTTCTTAATTTTTCTTCAATTTTCTTTCCAAAACATTTTTTTGGCAAACCTGAACTTACATGCTTGTAAACAAATGGAGTGACAAAAGGATGGTTTTTCCCTTGACACTGCTATTATTTTAACGAATGTTGTAACCTAGGTAAGGTTACTGAATAGAATAATCAAACGAAGGTTGGTAATGAATTATAATACTTAGGACAAGAACAACACATACAAGATTTGCCAGTGGCATATAGAAGTAGTAGTCAACTGCTAGAAGTGAGTTAATTCCACAATGAATCTCCAGCGGCAGACCAACATACAGTATTTACTACTGCATTTATGTGAATGGTGACATACCTATTATCGTCTGTAGGTGTGCTACAATAACTATCTTCACTCCTTTGGTAATGTTTGTTTTAAAAAGCAATGATCAGAATTTTAATAATACTTAAACATGAAAGTGAATTTATACATTTTCTTTGTTCTTGAGAGCTGACAACAAAAATAATAAATACTTGAGAAATTGAGACGCAGGGTCAGGACCAAGAACGTTGCAGACTCTTTGGATTTTGTTGAAAATCTCAAGATATAAAACAGGATCACCAGACCAGATATGGCGGAAATATTCAGTGCACAGATGAATGATAGATTTATAAATGTGCAAGATGAATTCTGACAAGAGTGAATCAAATTTCTTAGCAGCAGACCAAGCAAGAGACTCAATATAATCACTATATTCATTATAATTAAATACAGGATTTTCTAATATAATTTTTACTGTTTTTTTTTGTTTTTTTTTGTTTTTTTATGAAACCAAATACCAGTTTTTATTTTTATTGGTTGTTTGAGTCATTCATTTTCTACAGCTTATCAACCCTTTGCAGGTTATTTAAAGCCATAAAATATTTCTAGATTGTAAGAATTTTCTTTTTTTTTGTGCAGATAATAATAATTTAGCGATACAAGTCTTACTAATTAACCCATAAATGGGGGAGAAGAGGTGGATTCATGCCTTTCCCAAGATTATTTGCATATAAGTGACTATAATGAACCCAACTGGAATTGGAACTTGGCTCCCTGATTAGCAATTCCAAGCTATTATCCATTGCATCATCTGCATATCAAAGTTTACAGCACCTGGTATTCTCAAGTGGTCACCTATCGAGGTAATGACCAGGCTCAATATTGCTTAACTTCAGTTTTAGTTTATTTTGGTTTTATAATTGGTGCTTGATTTTATAGTAAG
Organism: Acanthosepion pharaonis; assembly: GCA_903632075.3. NCBI lineage: Eukaryota > Metazoa > Mollusca > Cephalopoda > Sepiida > Sepiidae > Acanthosepion > Acanthosepion pharaonis. The sequence continues at coordinate 159,465 of CAHIKZ030000246.1, read as the reverse complement.
CATCAGTGGCTTAATATAGGTTTCCTGGTCAAAGATTTTTAACTGAATTCAGTGCAGAAGGTCTGTGATATTTTGGGCCTATATTATGCTTGTCTTTGGTAGAAAAGCATAATGGGAGCAGAATTAATGAAAAGTTAAAAGAAAGAATGCTGTAGTGAAGCCAAATTGAAACTATCAGAAAAGCTTTTGTTCCTGCTGAGTTTAGCTGATAAATAAAATGCAAGGATAAAAATTACAAACTTGAAATAAATCATATTTTATTATATTTATCAGCAAGAATCTTGTGCCAAATGATATCTTGTTTTTGCTAGGAAACAGTTTGATTTACATAAACCAAGTTGAAATACTTGACTGTATTAATTATATCTTGAAAAGAATTCTTGATAAACAAATTTTGAGGGCAAGGAAAGATAGAAAAGACATATCAGAGATGCTGTTTGGCTTCAGTGAGAAAAGGAAGATAGAGGCAGTGATAAGACTTGCTTGCATGTGTTTAACATCTGTTCTAGTGAAATAGAAAACCTTATTTACACTATTTACAAGCAGACTATTGTCCTCATCATTGTTGATGTTATCACAGCGTTTCAGCCCATGTACCATCAGTCGTCACCATCAATCCAGATAACCTACAGGGAATTCTGAACTGAACCCTTTATTTAATCTGTGAGGGTAGATTGTTTTTGTTCTACTGCCCATGTCTAGAGATATATTGTCTAGTTCTTATTTTTAGTATTGCTCAGTTATTTCTTGCCCTGTTTTCACCAAGTCCAAGTACACACTACATGGCCCAGAGACTGAACTCGCAATTACTAAGTCACCAAATTCATGAACCAATGCTTTAATCCACTAGGCTATTATCCTGTGGTGGACTTGGAGTCTTAAACCTATCCTGCCTGATGATGAGTGCTGCTGCGATTTGATGTGCTTGACAGCACTCATTGAACCTTCTTTTGTTACTGCTGTTGCTGTCAAAGACCTGTTGTCCTTTCTCTTTTTTTTCTTTATCGACAGCTCTCATATTGTATTTACTTTGGTGTTAAGCTTGCTGAGGAGGTCCTCATAGCCTAGCATATGCACTGTTTATTTCAGATGTCTAACTCCTGCCTTAATGGTAAGTCTGATCTGTTTGATAAGGTCAAATTGGCAGCTGATGTTTAAAAAAATGACATACAATTAGTTGTTAACTGGGGCAAGAAATGGCTTGTTAATTTTAATATTTCCAAAATGAAACTTCTCTCTTTGAATTGTCTTTTTTTTTTTTTGCCTTCCCTCAGCATGGGTGATGCTAACCTCCAAGAGAGTGATTCAGTGTGCCATCTCAAACTAATGTTTTCCACTGACATGAAATGGAAAGAATTTTGGATCAGTTGCTGGGTCTGCTGCTAGGAAAGTTGGTCTACTCTGTCCTCCTAGACTATTTTTATCACCAGAATCTCTCTTCCATGTTTATAAATCTACTGTTCATTTATTCTTTGAATGTTGCTGTCACATTTGGTCTAGTGATTCTGCTTTATATATTCTTGATAAGATCCAAAGAAGAATCTGCAATTATATAAGTCCTGTCATGGCATTTTGACCTCAGTCACTTTCCCACCAGAAGTTCGATGCTAACAGATTTTTTTCTCTCTCAAATTTCTCACTTGTGGAATTCACTTCCATCTTTTTGTTTTCAAGTCAATTTTGATCTTCAAAAACTTTAAATGCAAAGTCAATGGTTATTTTCTGTCTTAATTTCTGTTTTTCTCTCTTTGATAACGTTTTTCTTTTTCTCATATTCTTTCACACTCAGTAACCCCCTTAGTGCCTTATTTAGTGGCTTTATTGCCTTGCATCTTATTCTATAAATGTTTTGATGGCAATTGTTCCAATGAACTCTTTTCCTTTGTACCTGGACCACATGAATTTAAACATACTATGAGATTGTCAACTAGGTTGCATTGTTTTAGTGTTTTTTTTCTTTTTTTT
>CAHIKZ030000246.1:90000-152500 GCA_903632075.3 Acanthosepion pharaonis | reverse complement strand
TGGCATTAAATGACTCATTGAGGTTGATATGCCGTAAAACAAAACAGACCAAACCAAACCAGAATTTTAAATCTTTTACCTTGAACTCAGTAGTTATTACTAAACTAATTGAAGTACCCATCTTACACTGGGTAAGAGGTCAAGACGTAGAAACTGATTGGTTATGACAATAAAAAGAAACTCCCTTGTCTTGAAAAGTAGTCTCATGTAAAGCAAATCAACTGAAATTTTTCTTTTTATAAAGCAAAAGGTGTGGATTGGTTCACTTATTGTTCGGTTTGCATTCCTCCCCAGTCCTTTTGAATAGGAGTAGAGGTCTACACTAGTTATATTGTTCGGACTGTTGTCCTCATCTTTGATGTCATATTCATGATATTTTTACTTTTTGTATGCTCTGTTGTTCTTCAGGTGATTGGAATTTCAAACCAAACCCTTTATTTCATCCACCTGGGTAGATTGTTCTAGTTCCACATACCATGCCTCTTCCAGATACCTAAGTTTCAGTTATTTCCCTTTTTTAGTAACTGAACTCCAAGTTTTTTTTTGGCTCTGCTGTGGCCAGGTATTGAACTGACAATTCTTTGGGTTACTGGATTACTTCAACCAACGGTTTTCTCCACTGGGCCATGTGTCCTTTGTGAAATAGTATAAGTAGTTACAATACCTCATCTCAGAAATATAGACAGATACTGAGAAGAGGTTTATCCCTTATTTCCTGTTTAGGATTTGGTTTCTGGTTCCTTCTAAAGTCTTTTCCTTCACTTTCATTTGAAGTACCCCCTTGCATCCTCAGTGGCATTGTCTCCTTGCTTGAGGTGAATTGATTTTTTTTTTTTTTTTAAATGTGTGTGGGGGGAACAAAGGGTTGCACACTAAGGAAATACAGAGATTCTTTAAAAAGGGCCCTTGTTTCTCGTATGATTGGCCAACAGCAAGTACATGTTAAACACTTCGAATATCTCTGTGGATAAATCAGTTATAACAAATTTAATGTCAGGGATAAAGAAATTGAACATGGAATATGCTGCACTTGATAGTCTCGGCCAACAATGCAAATTCTTACAAAACCTAAACATTAACTTGAAAATTCTAGTAACATTCTTAAATAGCCTTGGCAGATGCAGATTTTCATGTAAATGTCAGGCTGTGGCAGACATGAGACAGAACCTGGGACGAGCACAACTGGTTGCGACTTGCCTTGTCCCTGCAAAAAAAGAGCCCGTATTTGCTTAGCATGTAAAGCTACTGCAGTTGAAATGAGGGAGAAAAAGTACTTACCGCTCTGCCGTAATCCGTCCTCGGCCAGATAACGTAAAAGAATGAGGGGGGACTTGCATTGCATTTTTATGCAATAAAGATGCAATGCATTATGGGACATGGATGCAATGAATTATGGGATCACATGAAGACGCAAGGGATTATGGGTATATGGACAAATATAAAAGCAACTACTTTTTTCCCAGTGGGGCAGTTCTTCTAGTGATGTTCACGGTTGGTGGCAAGAACAGTCTGTTAGTATGATTTTGAGACAGAACTCAAGAAGGAACGACTCAAGGTTGAAATACCAGCTGGGAGAGCTTGAATTTACTCGCTGGTTGCTGTTTTCTTTATTCAACTCACAGGTATAGTGCTAAACTAGTTGAGAAATATCTAAACTGTCACCTTTATGCAACCACTTTCTATGATCAATGTTTAAAAATGGCTTTGAGTAATTGAAATTTGTGGAACTTGGTTAAGGCCATCTTTTTTTTTTTTTTTTTTTTTTTTGCATATTATGACTCTAGAGGATGACAACTGTATGAAATAAGAGAAACTGCATCATTTGAGGACTTTCAGCAATAGCTAAAATGGATAGTACATGCAACATAAAGAGGAAACGGACAATCAAGATGTTGTCATCAACTACTTGAGAAACCTATTTTTCTGAGAAATTATTTCAAGAGTAAGATTTTATAAACTTCAACTGAAAGAAGCACTGGTTGGATGGTCAATGAATGCTGAATGTTTCCTTATAAGGAAACTGCTAATATTAGCATTAACAAAGAACTGTACCAAATAACAGAAACTAAATCACTTGAGGACTATCAACAACAGCAACAACTAAAATGGATAGCACATGAATGAAGGAAAATAGTAACATAATCAAGATGAGGTTTTGAAATGAAGTCTGAGATTCTTGGCAAAGTTCATCCATATTTGAATATTGTGGACTGTTGATACAGAATCAAAGCAAAGAACTGTACCAAATAACAGAAACTAAATCACTTGAGGACTATCAACAACAGCAACAACTAAAATGGATAGCACATGAAACATGAAGGGAAAATAGTAACATAATCAAGATGAGGTTTTGAGTGAATGAAGTCTGAGATTCTTGGCAAAGTTCATCCATATTTGAATATTGTGGACTGTTGATACAGAATCACAAGCAAAGAACAGAAATAACAGAAACCAAATCACTTGAGGACTATCAACCGCAGCAACAACTAAAATGGATAGCACATGAAACATAAAGGGAAAATAGTGACATAATCAAGATGAGGTTTTGAGTGAATGAAGTCTGGGATTCTTGGCAAATCCATATTTGAATATTGTGGACTGTTGATACAGAATCACAAGCAAAGAACTGTACCAAATAACAGAAACCAAATCACTTGAGGACTATCAACCGCAGCAACAACTAAAATGGATAGCACATGAAACATAAAGGGAAAATAGTGACATAATCAAGATGAGGTTTTGAGTGAATGAAGTCTGGGATTCTTGGCAAAGTTCATCCATATTTGAATATTGTGGACTGTTGATACAGAATCACAAGCAAAGAACTGTACCAAATAACAGAAACCAAATCACTTGAGGACTATCAACCGCAGCAACAACTAAAATGGATAGCACATGAAACATGAAGGGAAAATAGTGACATAATCAAGATGAGGTTTTGAATGAAGTCTGGGATTCTTGGCAAAGTTCATCCATATTTGAATATTGTGGACTGTTGATACAGAATCACAAGCAAAGAACTGTACCAAATAACAGAAACCAAATCACTTGAGGACTACCAACAGCAGCAACAACTAAAATGGATAGCACATGTAACTTGAAGAGAAAATAAATACATAATCCAGATGTTGATGTTCCACACTACTTCAAACAAAAGTTTAGGAAGGAAACCCCTCTCAATATTGGAAAGAGCTCATGATCATGAGACTCATAACCCATGTAGTTTGATTAATATAAACAGTATAGTTACAATACCTCATCACAGAATTATAGACAGGTATTGAGAAGAGGTTTATTCATTTGAGTAATTGAAGTCTGTGGAACTTGGTTAAGATTTTTTTTTGCATATTATGGCTCTAGAGAATGACAAAAAATTGTGTGAAATAAGAAAAACTGCATCAACTGAGGACTTTCAGCAATAGATAAAATAGATAGAACATATAACATGAAGATGAAACAATGACATCATCAGAGCAATTATTAATTCAATTTAAATAGAAAAAAGACAACCTTAAGGGTCCATTGGTTATAATTTATTTCCCCAGGTATGTGGTTTTTACCTGCTTCATCAGACCACACTTTCAAGCGTGGTCTAATGAACCAGGTAAAAATCACATACCTGGGGAAATAAATTATAACCAATGGACCCTTAAGGTTGTCTTTTTTCTATTTAAATATGAATTAATAATTGATTTGACATTGAGCTCTCTGGATTACATCCCCCTTGGGATTATCCATACAGATTACCAAAGTTTTCATTACTTAACTATATATATATATATATATATAAATTCCATCAATAAGAACATTACTTTTGTCTGATGAAGTCCTTGAAACACGTTATTATTTTCTACTCCATTTTGTCATTCAAAACCAGACAGGTTACTTTTAAACTTTCATGGATTTTTTTTTCTTCTTTCAAGCACTCTTATTGACTGCTAGAGTAAAATCCTGTCTTCCTGGGTGACATGGTAACAAGCTTAATTCACTTGATTATTGAAACATAAATTGCAGGTCCATTAGCTTTGTTCTTATTAATATTCCTTGAACATGGCTTGAAGTTGTATCTAAGCTTTTTTTTTTTTTTTTTTATCCTTTGACAAATGTATCAGACAAAAAGTAGAGCTACCTTTTATGATTTGGAGATTAATGTATAATCCTAATTTATGTATTCTGTGTCCTTGGTTCCTTAGTGCAAGACTGAGCTCATCTTAGTAAATGTTAAAACATGATCTATGAATAGGAAATGTTTAATCCGGTATTCACTGTAAGTCTTAGCAAGGACTTCCGTGAAAATTGGGGACTGGTGCTATAGAATCACTAACAAAGAACTTTATCAAATAACAGAAATCCTATCAGTATCTGTCTATATTTCTGAGATGAGGTATTATGTACATTATTTACATTATTTGGACTATTGTCCTTATCTTTGTTGCCATATTTATCACAACAGCCGTTGTACGCTTCGGCCTTCTTCAGGTGGTTGGAATGTTGAACTGAACCCTTTATTTCACTCGCTGGGGTAGACTGTTCTAGTTCCACGTGCCATGTCTAATGGATGTCAACTATCAGTTATCTCCTGTTAATTCACCCCTCTAAATTCTCTTCTTGATAATGACTGTTAAGTTCTGTCATCTTGTAAGTCATAGTCCTTTCTTCTTGCTTTCCTTTGCTGTTTTATCTAGGCATTTCTGCAATTTACTTTCTGTGTCTGCCATCAACACCTGCATATCTTATGTCCACCAATAATAAATCCTAGTCACACTTCTTGTTCTCTTAGGACTACCTCACTGTATAATTTAATTAAATTCAGTGATAATCTACATCCTTGTCATTTAAAAAGTGACTCCTTACTCTTGACAATTGTCAATTTAATTCACAAGCATCCATAGCATTATTCTTCAGGTTTACCAATTTAGATCTTTCCAGCTAAGACTTGCCATGCTATTCCTACCAAGTTGAATCAGCCATATTTCTTCTATATTCCATTTGTAAGGAGGAAGTTCCACTCAAACTGCTTTTTTTCTGAGAATTGCTACTTTGTCGAACAAACTTCCACATGGATACCTCCCTGAACACTACAATCTTAATCTCTTCAATTCAAGGGTTAATTGCTATCTGTCCTCCTTATCCTGACTTCCTTCTACCTCCTCATACGTTTATATTACAGACCTCATTCAGTACCTCTCTACCATTGGTGGCTCTTGAGCCTTGTTTTAGGTGAACTATAGTATTACAAAAAGTTTTGATTTGTCCCCCACACCCCCCAAAAAACAAGCAAAATAAAACATTTCTATCTAAATTTGTGGAATGACTGACACCTGAAGAAGTTTGGAAGACAATGACTGAAATGTTATGTTCATAACACAGATGAGGATATTAGTTTGAATGTAAATAACGTAAGTTTTTGCCCTATTTCTTTAGGTAAGAAAGATGTTTACATAATCCATGTCTGCTGAAATAGCTCAGGGCAGGGACATAATTCTTTCAGCACAAACTGTTTATTTAACTTCGGCCTCTTGTTCCACATATCAACTGCCACTACTGCTGCAGCTTTTAAAGTTTAAATTCTTGCAATTCAAGATGGATTGTTTGCCTTAAAGCAACAATTGAGATCTTGAGTATAGTGGAATTAGGAATAACCTGAAATGTAGTGTTTTTGAACTTAGTTATGTATTTATGTGGATGTGCAGTCAGTGTAATGGTTAACAGCTCACAATGAGAAATCTGAGAAGCGAGTTCAAATTGTGCTTGAGATATTTACATTCTCTTTGGCACAAATACCCTTGGGGAAAAATGTGGATCCATCTCTTCTCTCTCAGGTTGTGGGTTAAATAACAGGGCAGACTGGACTCTCTAGCTGTGGTTGACAACCAGAAAAAGAAAAGAACTTTGAATTATTTGCCATATGTTACCCCAGTGGGGCTTAGACATAAACTGCAATTAATGTTTGCTGATGACCATATCATGGTGAAACATTGGTTCCTGTATGATCACCAAAGCAATTTTGAGCCTGGTCAGTACCTAGATGGGTGACCACTTGGGAATCCCAGGTGCTTTAAGCTTGGATGTGCAGGTGGTGTAATGAATAATGGCTCTGAATTGTTAATCAGAGAGTCGAGTTCCAATTTCAGTTGGGTTCGTTATATTCACTTATGTGCAAATAACCTTGGGAAAGGTATGAATCCATTTCTTCTCTACCCAGCTATAGGTTAACTAGTAAAAATAGTATCACTAAACCATTATTATCTTAAAAGAAAGAAAACTTCTTACAATCTAAAAATATATTTTCTGGCTTTAAATAACCTGTAATTGATAAGCTATAGAAAATGAATCAATCATGGTCTGATGAACAGAGCTGCAGTATGAAATATAGGCTGAAGTTGAGTAGCTATACTGAAGGTGAGAAATTGAAACAAAAATGTCATTGATGAATCATTCAAAAAGGAAGTATAAATTAGTTTGTTAAATAATGACTTCATAATATCTGAGTATTTTAATCTTAAATCATGATTTATATTTTAACTTTTTGCTTCTGCTATCTTTTTCTAAAATTAAACTTTTCAATATTTGTGTTTGTTTATCTATGTATGACTTTCATAATTTGGCATGTATCTCAAATAGATCTTGACAACTAAGTTCAGCTTGAAGCTGGAGAATGAGTGAAGGTGGACAGCTGGTGCCTCATAAATTTGTGTATAGACATAATTGATATATACATATGTCCTCACAGACATGTGAGGATATTTTTTCTTTTTTTGTTTTTTAAATATAAAATGTAATGTTAATTTTTTTATATTTATTGATGATGCAGCCTGATCTCCTCTACTGAGTTTGTTTTGTTTTGTTTTACGGCTTATCAACCTCAATGGGTTATTTAATGCCGACAAGATTTTTATTTCTGGTAATATCTATCTATCTATCTCAGTATATATAGGTTTGGTTTGTTTTGTTTTACAGCATATCAACCTCAATGGGTTATTTAATGCCAACAAAATTTTTTATTGCTGGTAATATTTTTGTTGTAAAAATCTATTAAAATATTTTCCCTTCACTAGCTGGTAATTTATTTTTTTTTTAAATGTAAAGCTGTTTGTATTTCTGGTATTTTTTTTAAGTATTGCTGATAATAATTTTTCTTTCAGAAATTATTGTTGGTAATTTTTTTTTTTTTTTTTTTTTTTTTTTTTTGTTACAAAGTATTTCTGGTATTAAAACCTATTTTTACACAAGTTTGGTTGTTAACTAATTGTCCATAGTTAGGGCCCTAACAGGGTCCGCCCTACCTCAGGTTAGGGTGGACCTGGGAACACCAGCAATTAAGAGGTGGTTCCACAGTCCTCAAAACCACCTGATCAGAGGCCTTGCTGATGGACGTAGTTTACCGTCTTTCGCTGGACGCAGACATAGTTTATCGTCTTTCCATGAACGGCTTCTCTACTGAGATACTCCATTGTTAAGGTAACAGATATCACTTCAATCAGTAATCAAAGATGACTCATGTTGTCAAAACAATGGAAATATCTAATCTGTGAGAACAGGTTGTTTATTCATATTTATCTGTTTTGGTTTCATGAACTTGGATTGGATTTTTCATTTCATGCCAGTGAAAAAAACATTCCTGGTTTCTTGGATTCCTATCAACCACAATCTTCAAGAATTTAACTTCAACATAAATCATGCGTTGTTGGTGACTAGTTGCATTATACACAGGTTTAAAAAAAAAAAAAAAAGATGCTAATTATCCATTATTTTTGTAAATTTTCAATTTAAAAAAAAATTTTCTGAATCAGTTTTTGAATAAAAATAGAAATACTTTAAGTTTACATATTTTTTTTCACAGTAGATTCAAAATTGAAATCATACTAAATTTAATCTAAATAATTTAAGTTAAATTTAATTTTCTGAAGTTAAATTTAATCTAAATGAGTTGAACACACTATTATTACTTTGTAAGAAGAATATATAGAAATTACAAATTTCAAAAATAAAATGTAGGAAAATCTAAGCTAGTATTCCAAAGTTGATTTTCCCCCTGGATATGAAATATCCAAGGGAAATCAAACAACCTATAGATAGTGGGAGAAAATAAAAAAAACAAAAAACAAACTTGATAATTAACTCTTTGATCTCTGCTAGAGAAAAATGACATAATGCCCAGTCACTGGTTGGACGGTGGGTAAACACTTGTAGCTATTTTTATATCTACCGTGAAATATTATATACCAATTATTTGCAAATTTTTACTCAGGAGCTCAGGCAGAAGTGTTAAAATTGTTCATGAACGCAGGGCTCACAGGGTTAAGCAGAATATTCTGCACAATTTTTAACCTAAAATTTTTTGTAGTAAGTTCCTGCTGGCAATCTCTTTACTAAATAATGAAAAAGAAATAAATGCAAACATTATCAATTCAATAAGGAGTTTGAATTCCAGTTCATTAGATTCACTTATGCACAAATACACTTGGGAAAGGTATGAACCCATCTCTTCTCCCGCCCAGCTATGGGTTGAACAGTAGGACACAATGGGTTTTTTAGACTTCGTTGGCAACCAGTCTACCGCAGACTAAGATTGGTAGTTGAAGACAATGAGAAGTCTTTAGTGAGTAGGAAAGACACTGAAAATAATTCAAGACAGATGACAACTGGCATTGCATTTAAATTTTGGGAGATTGTAGGTGGCAGGAAAGAACCAAAAAAATTCCCAAGAGAGTCCCACAACTGAGAAGTGCGAGAACAGAAATTAATAGAATAGAACTTAGTTACATCTTGCTATTTCAACAGTAAAACAAGACCAAGCTGCCAATGTAGTCAGTCAGTTATGTGCCATGCGTGATATACACTTATGCGATCATGTATCTTTTGATGCATGACTGACAAGGCTGATATTTTCCTGCAGTAGATTGCCATTTCATTCTGCAATACACCAGTTGCCATCCATGGCTATAGAATCCAGTCTATTCTGCTATTTACCCATAGCTGGAGGGAGAAGAGAATTCATACCTTTTCCAAGGGTATTAGCATGTAAGTTAATGCAATGGATTTGACTGGAATTTGAACTCTGATTCCTCAATCTGAGCTGCTATCCATTGCTCCACCATGCCTCCTAGTAATGTGCTTAAATTTCATTCTGTTGAGGTACCAAGGATCTGATTTGATTTGATTCAGTCATTTTCTACGGATTATACATCCTTTGCAGCTTATTTAAAAGCCAGAAAATATTTTTAGAATTTTTTCAGAGTTAATATGGTTTAGTGATTTTAAAAAAAGAAAAAGTGACTAATATGGTTTAGTGATTATTTTTTTTTTTTTAAAAAAAAAAAAATAGAAAAAAAGACCCCAGAATGACCTAAAAATCCATAAAAAATTTTCATCCTTAAATAGTCAGTTTTACTTGGTTTAATTTGTAACATATATAAATGTAGATAGAAAAAGTTAAATATTGATAACATAGAGGAGATAACAAAGCCCCCCCCCCAATTAGGCTCCTTCAACCAGTAGTGGGTTCAGAGGTATGCACTGGGGGCCCAGTTTTTAGCTTAAGAAACCTGAGGCCATATTATACTCAAGAAAATATGGTTATCTTCATTTATTCGCTTTTATTCTCCTGACTCTATTCATCTCAATGATATCCACCGATTCTTATGGATTGTTTATTAGCCAGGAATGAGCAAAGCAGTTTTATACCTGGAATTACTTATATGTTGTCTCTATATTTATTGCTTTCTGTTTAATATCCTACACAGACTCCATGACAGTCTGATGTCTTCCACCTGGCAAGGAAGTTGATGCTAAGATAGGTAAAGTCTCTCTTCCCTCCAGGGAATTGGCAATTTTAAAAGTTATCCTTTAAAATAATCAACTTGGAATATTCTTTTAGGTTTTTTTTTTTTTTTGTTTAGGTTTCATAGAGTAGAAGACAGGTAGATAGGCAGACGAGAAGATACGCATTCTTTTTTTTTCTTTTTTTAATCTATCAAGTGTAAATATTTACAACAGTTTACCAAGAAGATCATTAAATTTCAATTTGCTAATAGGTCTCCTTATTTTTTTTTTATTATTTGACTACATATACAATATGTAGTGTTTATTTTTTTTCTTCTTACTGTTATTATGATGTTGATATACACCCCAACTGACTTCACCTCTTGTATAATAGCCAAGGCCGAATTGTATATTGCTCTCTTAAAATATTTTCAATTTCTCACTTGACTTAAAATTGAAAATAAACATTTAAAACATACAATTTTATATATACTAGAACCTAGCAGTATAGATATGGCAATTTTTCTAAGTGTAGCTTAAATATGGCATAAGGCTGAAAGTATGGGGCACCTAGTGAGGGTCGAACTAGCTACTCACTTGTAATTGTTTTACTGAGACACACTTTCTACCATTGCACCACATCAAGGTGCCCAATGATTTTCTAAGGATAGCTTTAAATATGACACAAAGCCAAAAGAATGAGGCACCTAGTGAGGATCAAACTCATTATTCAGTTGTAATTGATCTAGCAAGATAATCTTCCTTACGATTACACCATGTTGAGGTGCACAATGATTTTCCAAGTGTAGCTTAAATATGGCACAAGCCTGAAAGTATGGGGCACCTAGTGAGGGTCGAACTCCCTACTCGTAATTGTTCTAGTGAGACAAGCTTGCTAACTGTTACCCCACATTGAGGTGTAATGATTTTCTAAGGATAGCTTAAATATTGCACAAGGCCGAATGAATGGTGCACCTAGTGAGGATCAAACTCCCTAATTGTTCATAAATGTTCTAGCAAGACAGGTTTGTTAGCTATTACACCATTTTGATATGATTTTGGTGATTTTCTAAGCATAGCTTAGTTGTGACACAAGGGCAAAATTGTAGAGTACTCATTGAAGATCAAACTCCCTACTCAGTTGTAATTGATCTAGCGAGACATGCTTGCTAACCTTTACACCACCTCAAGGTGCTCTGGCAGCACAGAGATGGCCACAAAGTAAATGTTCAATTTATTATTTCTGACGATAAAGTGAATTTAAGTTAAACTTAAAAAAAATACACAAAGAAAAATGTAATAAGTACAAAAGTGAATTTGGGTGAAAATGGTCAGGGTTATGAGAGGAAAATAATGACTCAACTAATTTCTTGGTGAAAAACCTATTAATGTTTTAAACTCTAAAAAAAATAAATAATTATAAGATTTTATTAATGTTTTCAGAAATTATTCTGTAATAAATAAAATTATTTGAAAGTATTTTTTTTTTAAAATTTTGTAGAAATATTTTTAAGTCTGTCATTGAATTAAAGTATGCATGAAACATCTTACATAGGATATACCACAACCACACTTTCATGGAGACTCGCTTGCCACCTATTACACCATAGTGGTATCAGATCACCACATTAATAAGCAGCATAAGGAGCATAGTTACATTAGATAGGTACTCACAAACAATACCAAAATACTAGTAAAATCAAATAGTAAAAACAGACTTATCACTGCTAAATACTGATTCAACAAAAACAGCCAACAAATAAAAACGATTATAACTTAAAAAAAACACATTCTTAAATATATATAAATAAAAAAAACAAAAGTCACACCTTACTTACATCAAAACACTGATTAGTTCTATGACTTTAGATCTCAAAATGCATTCCATACATACTTTTAACAGCTCATGATAAAAAATAGCATTGTTATACCATTTGAAAATTTTAGTTTGGTTTGGCTTGCTTTATTTTGTTTTATGGTATATCAACCTCAATGGGTTATTTAATGCTGGCAAAATTTTGATTGCTGGTAATTTTTTTTCTAAAAATCTATTTCTGGTAGTATTTTTTCCTTCAAAAATCTATTTCTGATAATTTTTTTTTTTTTTTTTTTTTTTTTTTTTTTTTAAGTATTGCTGGTAATAATTATTTTCCTTTAAAAATTTATTGCTGGTAATAAGTTTTTACAAAGTATTTCTGGTATTAAAACCTATTTTTATGCTTTTATAGTGTTTTGACCTCAGTTTGGGGGTTAACTATTTGCCCATAGCCAGGACCCTAACTGCTCCTACACTCCAGGTCAGGGTGGACCTGGGAACACCAGCAATTAAGTGGCACCTCAAAACCTCCTGATCAGAGTCCTTGCTGTCAGGCGTAGTTTGTCATCTTACCTTGGACATGGATGAAAATTTTACTCTGTTGTCTCTACCTACCCTGATAATGAGTGAAAAAAGCTAAAAGCTTGGACCATATTCCAGTACTTTTCTTCCAAAATGAACTTTTATTCTTATCCACAAATTGACTCATGAAAAAAATTGTTTAAATTAAAAATTTACAAAATTAAGGATAATTAACATTATTTTTTTTATTTTGGTCACCAGTCTGTGAAAATTCTCCATTTTTAAAAATAAATCATCTCATAACAATTCACGTTTGAATAACTTGTTTCTTTACACTATTTACAAGTGGACTGTTGTCGTCAGCTTTGTTATCACAACACTCATTAGTTCAACTGCAGACAATTTCTGATTGAATTTCTGAGAAGGATTATTCATAACTTGAAAAAGTTGATCATTAAAATTAAGTGACTCGATTAAATGTCTGTTTTTAATAGTATTGTTGCATACCTACAGACAATAATGGGTATGTCCCCATTCACATAGATATAGTAGTAAATACTGTATGTTGGTCTACAGTTGGAGATTCGTCTCCAGCTGTGCTGGTCAAACTCTCTGCCTCTGGGCAGAGAGGATCCTCAAACGAGGATGTGTTGAAGGACAGTCTTGTCTCATGAAACAGCTACCTGACTCCATTTTATACAGGGTCTATGGGGAATTTTTGGCTTATGGGCTTGGATACCTCACATTAAATTTGGCCTTGTGCCACATCCGACCATGTGGGGCGTTTGGTAGATATCCTGCTGTTGGAGATTCATTATGGAATTCACTTGACTCACTTCTAGCAGTTGACTTCTTCTATGCGCCACTGGTGAATCTTATATGTGTTGTTCTTATCCTAAGTATTATCATTCATTACCAACTTTCATGTGATTATTCTATTCGGTAACCTTCCCTAGGTTACAACAAATTTGAATGAAATTGAAATGAACATGTGTGGTAAGGGCTAATTTCCACTACTGTCTGGCAACAACCCCTGATTAACAAGAAAAGAGTATGTGCTGTTTAAATGAATTTTTATGAGTCCTTCTGTATTTAAACTGATTATGTATATATACTGGACTCTCCTATCATTTTCCTAGGAACCAAAAGCCAGGCACCTACACATATGATTTGATTATAGCGATGAAGGCTTTGTGCAGAACCAGCTGCACTTTTTGGAAGTGTTGAATACAGAGAACTGGTGCACAACATACCACAAGTTCCCCAAACAACTCTCCACAAGTTTTGAATTCAGAGTTGTCATTCTCCTAGACCAGTTGCCACTCAAGGCTATAGAACCCAGTCTATCCTGCTAGTTACCTACAACTGGGGGTAGAAGAGGATTAGCATGGAATTTGAACTCGGCTCTCTGATTCCTCAATCCGACCTGCTATCCATTACTCTACCATGCTGACACACACACACACACACACACAGAGAGGCTGCGATGGATAAATTGTCATCTAAATTACACAAAAATGAAAATAAAAGACATCTCATTTTATCAGATGTATTTACCAAAATTACACAAAAATATCTTGAAATACTAAAGAGAAAATTTATTCAATAAAATCACCATTGGCTTCAACCATGGCCTCCAAATGACTTTGGAATCTTCTGCAACTCTTCTGAATGGTCTCCTTGTTTAAGTTGATGAGGCTACCATAATCCTTGCCTTCAGTTCATCTTTGGTGTTACAAGGAGTTTTGTTGGTCTCCTGCTCAACTACACCCCATACATAATAATCAATTGTGTTGCAGTCTCGGGAGTTAGGTGGCCAGATGTAAGGAGTGATATGGATGCAGAAATTGTCTGAAAGCCATGACTGGGTTCTTCTGCTTGTGGAACATGATGCAGAGACCTGTTGTCAGGTTTTTCTGGTGAAGTGAATTGTGTCATGGGGCTCTTTTTCTCACAGTCCAATGTGTGTGTGTTTATTCTAAGACATGTAGTATTTTAACAAAAGAGCAAATAATTTTGATTTGAAATTTGATTCCCTTTCTGTCAGCAAAGTAACAGGTGCTTGTTAATTATGCATTTTGACTGGAGACTTTTTCCCATATAGAGGATGTAAGCTTTTCTATAGCAGTGAAACATACATTGCGATAGAAATGCACAAACTGTGTTATAGTTTGTCTATTGCCTGTCAAATGCATTGAGTGCCCTATGACTCTTTCTGAGGTAACCTCCAGAGAGATAAGTTGATGCAGTCAACTATGAAAATTGTTAAAAAGAAATATAATCAACTCTCCCGTCGAGATTCGACATATGAGGAGGTACGGTGGAGTAATGGATAGCGGCTTGGATTGAGGAATCACAGAGCCGAGTTCGAATTCCAGTCGAATCCATTACATTCACTTACGTGCTAATACCCTTGGGAAAGGTATGAATCCTCTTCCTCTCCCTCCAGCTATGGGTAAAATAGCAGGACAGACTGGGTTCTATAGCCTTGGATGGCAACTGGTCTAGGAGAAGGACAACCCTGAATTCAAAACCTGCAGAGGGTTGTTTGGGAACCTTGTGGCATTCGGTGCACCAGGTCCCTGTATTCGTCCCTTCAAAAAGTGTGGATGGTCCTGCACAGGGCCTTCACCACAATAATCAAATCTCATGTGCAGGTGTCAGGCTGTTGGTTTCCTGAAACTGATCTGGAAAAGAATATATATATATATATATATATATATATATATATATATATATATATATGATGCCGTAAACCATGAGTAACACATGATAAAAGATTGAACCTAGCCTAATGATCCTTCATATTTTAGAGTGTAATTTGAGTTGCCTCAGTTTTAATTTTCATCTGCCTTACATATATATATATATATATATATATATATATATATATATAAATTGTGTGTATTTAGGCAGCATTTTTCATTCATACATGTTTCATTAAATAATATAGACAAGTTATGAAAAAAATTTACATAAAATAAATAGACAACACATGTCTATATTATTTAATGAAACATATATATATATATATATATATATATATATATATATATATATAGGATATTAAAACAAAAACCTGTTAAAATTGCTAACCAATTTCAAAATTACAAATGTGTCTCCTTGGGTGATCATAAACTTCTGGTGAGTGTACAATTATTTTAATTTCAAAAAGCAAAATACTTCCTCATTTTTGTCAAAAAAAAAAACAGAATTAAAAATAGGCTTGTGGGGCTTTACCATTATTAATCAATTGAATGTGACCTACACTAAATTTCAACTCAGCAAAAAAAAAAAAAAAAATTTTTATTATATAGGTCATGACACAAAGTTGTCTGCATATAAATCGTAGATAATTTCATTATCGATAGATACAAATGGTTGTATTATTTTGTAAGATGTACAGAAGTCCGGCATTCAACTTTCCTAAGTAAAAGCAAAAGAAATAGGGATATATATAATATATATCCACATACACACACACACACACACACACATATATATATATATATATATATATATATATACACACACACCCGTATGTGTACAATAGGTGGACTTGTATGCCTGTCACATACAACACAAACATAGAAACTGAATGAGGTTTTTGAAAAACTGCCAGGACTCCATCATATATATATATATATATATAATCTGTAAGTGGAAAGAATAATCCAAGTAGGTCTTTTTAATATATAATATTAAAGACATATCCATAAAGAGAGCTCAATGTATAGTACACAGAGCAATATGATCTGCATCAATGAAAAACTTAACATATTGAAAACAATTATAATTTATTTCAGCAAATAAGTTTTTAATACGCGTCTCATCAGACCAAAATTACTAATGTTTTTTGATATGTTAAATTTTTCCATATATATATATATAATATAAAATTTCTGAGAGGAGGTATTGTAAATATTTACCTTGTTCAGACAGTTATCCACATTTTTATTGTCATATTCATGACATTTCAACCATTATACACTTTGGCTTTCTTCAGCTGAGGTCCATGGACTTTTTAACTAAAACCCTTTATTCAGTTCATGGTAGTAGATTATTCTCATTCCACGTGCTATATCTTTCGGGATATCTCGCTTTTCAGTTAATTCCCTTTAGTGACTCAACTCTCACATTTGTTTGTTCACTTCTGCTGTAGCCAGATATTGAACTCACTCACATGTCACTTTTGGATTATTTCAACCAACACATTTTTTCCACTAAATGAATATTGGGAACTTAGAAACCTAACATCTCAGTAAGCAATTTATACCAGAACTCATATTATAATTTTTGCAATGCTGAAGAAGGCTGGTGCATGCAATAGCTGAAATGTCATGAATATAACAATGAAGATGTTGACAGCAGCCCAAACAATGTACGTAGTTAGTTTATATATATATATATATATATATATATATATATATATATATATATAATTTGTGTATTTAGGCAGCAATCCTTTTCATGCACATTTCATTGAAAACGACAGACAAGGTGCTTTTATTTAGTTTTTTATACAATTTCATTTTTTTTTTTTCAAAACACGGTCAAGATATTATGCCCATGTTCAAAGTTAATATTATTAAGTGTTGATTTGTTTATTTTTATTAATAAGGCTTACATTATTTTTAGCCTTTTTTTTGCATGTAGACACACATATATATATATATATATATATATATATATATATATATAGTGCAAGAGGGAAGATATTCTTTTATTTATCATGGTTCTTCATAATTTCATATCCTTGTTAGTTCTTACAAAGGTTTTGTCTTTTCTCCATCCCTCCCAGTCCCTGATCTGACATTCGCTTACAAAGGTTGTTATATAGGTTACTCATTGTTTTCCTCTCTTCATCTTGCCTGTGACTGTCAAATTCTCCAAACCCTCTTTCCTCATTGTGTCCTAAAAATTTCAGTTGTCTCTTTCTGATTCTAATTGAAAGGGTTTTTCTTGTTTTCCATTTTCCTTAAAACTTCCTCATTGCTCATATGTTCAGTCCATGTTATTCCCAACATCCTTCTGAAGAAATGCATCAAGCCTCTTTCTTCATCTGTAATGAGATTGTCCAGCATTCACTGCCATATAGGAGGACTGATATTATATAACAGTTCAACACTGTTAATAGATTTAGATAATTTGTGAATTGTTTCCCTGTGTAAGAAGCTAAGAAGCACTCAATTACTCTGATTTACAATGTCAATACTTAAGCAGTAAGTGAAGCAAAGGTTAACTGATATTGTCAGGAGACACTGTTTAAATAAATCATTATACGCAACATTGTCATCTATGTCTGCTCTGAAGTGGCATAAAATATAGAGAGACAAGGATTACAAGATGAAGAAATAAAAACATCATCTTGTAATATTTTTTGTCGGATACTCAAGAAATTAAAACTTCTTGCCTTCAACATAATTTTTGATAAATGAAAACTTTTTTTTTTCTTCCTTTTAAAGCAAGAGAAATTGAAAAGACAATTCATAGTGAAGAAAAATAAAAATAAAGGTCATTTTACAGAAAGGGAAACAAATAAATTTTATATTTGAGGACATTTTTTTTCAATCATTTCACCCCAAGCAAGGCAATAATGCCATTATGTCTTTCTTTCACTCTCCGTCTCACCCTCTCACTCTCAACATCTTTCTCTCACTCACAATAAGTTTCTTTCTATCTCTCTTTCACTCTCACCCTGTTTCACTCTCTCTCACTCTCACCCCATTTCTCTCACTCTCACCCCATTTCTCTCCCTCTCACCCCATTTCTCTCCCTCTCACTCTCACCCCGTTCCTCTCTCACTCTCACCCCGTTTCTCTCTCTCACTCTCACCCCGTTTCTCTCTCTCTCACACTCTCACCCCGTTTCTCTCTCTCTTTCACACTCTCATCCCGCTTCTTTCTCTCTTTCATCCCACTTCTTTCTCTCTTTCACACTCTCATCCCACTTCTTTCTCTCTTTCACACTCTCATCCCACTTCTTTCTCTCTCTCCCTCTCTCCCATCTCTTTCCCTCTCATCCCACTCTCTCATCCCTCTCATCCACTTCTCTCTCTCTCTCCTCCCTCTCATCCCACTTCTTTCTCTCTCCCCTCCCTCTCATCCCACTTCTTTCTCTCTCTCCTCCTATCATCCCACTTCTCTCTCTCCCCTCCCTATCCTCCCACTTCTTTCTCTCTCTCCCTCCCTATCATCCCTTCTTTCTCTCTCCCCTCCCTATCATCCCACTTCTTTCTCTCTCCCCTCATCCCTTCTTTCTCTCTCTCCCTCCCTATCATCCCTCTCTCTCTCCTCCCCTATCATCCACTTCTTTCTCTCTCTCCCTCCCTATCATCCCACTTCTTTCTCTCTCTCCCTCCCTATCATCCCCTTCTTTCTCTCTCCCCTCCCTATCATCCCACTTCTTTCTCTCTCCCTCCCTATCATCCCCTTTCTCTCTCTCCCTCCCTATCCCCTTCTTTCTCTCTCTCCCTCCCTATCATCCCACTTCTTTCTCTCTCTCCTCCCCTATCATCCCACTTCTTTCTCTCTCTCCCCCCTATCATCCCACTTCTTTCTCTCTCCCTCCCTATCATCCCACTTCTTTCTCTCTCTCTCCTCCCTATCATCCCTTCTTTCTCTCTCTCCTCCCTATCATCCCACTTCTTTCTCTCTCCCTCCCTATCATCCCACTTCTTTCTCTCTCATCCCTCCCTATCATCCCTTCTTCTTTCTCTCTCCCTCCCTATCATCCCTTCTTTCTCTCTCCCCTCCCTATCATCCCACTTCTTTCTCTCTCCCTCCCTATCATCCCATCCCTCTCTCCCTCCTATCATCCCTTCTTTCTCTCTCCCTCCCTATCATCCCACTTCTTTCTCTCTCCCCTCCCTATCATCCCACTTCTTTCTCTCTCCCCTCCCTATCATCCCACTTCTTTCTCTCTCTCCTCCCTATCATCCCACTTCTTTCTCTCCCACTTCTTTCCTCTCCCCCTATCATCCCACTTCTTTCTCTCTCTCCCTCCCTATCATCCCACTTCTTTCTCTCTCTCCCTCCCTATCCCTCCCCTTTCTTTCTCTCTCTCCTCCCTATCATCCCACTTTCTTTCTCTCCCTCCCTATCATCCCACTTCTTTTCTCTCCTCCCTATTATCCCCACTTCCTCTCTCCTCCCTATCATCCCACTTCTTTTGTCTCTCCTCCCTATCATCCCAATTCTTTCTCTCTCTCCTCCCTATCATCCCACTTCTTTCTCTCTCTGGCCCTATCATCCCTTCTTTCTCTCTCTCCCTCCCTATCATCCCACTTCTTTCTCTCTCCCTCCCTATCATCCCACTTTCTTTCCTCCCTCCCTATCATCCCAATATTCTTTCTCTCTCTCCCTCCCTATCATCCCACTTCTTTCTCTCTCTCCCTCCCTATCATCCCACTTCTTTCTCTCTCTCCCTCCCTATCATCCCACTTCTTTCTCTCTCTCCCTCCCTATCATCCCACTTCTTTCTCTCTCTCCCTCCCTATCATCCCACTTCTTTCTCTCTCTCGCTCACATGCAGTTTCTCTCACTCTTTCTGTTTTTCCTTTCTTTCTCACCCCACTTCTCTCATATATATATATATATATATATCTCACTCTCACTCCATTTCACTCTCTCTCTCACACTAATATATATATAACCCCATTTCTCTATCATTAAACTACATCTCTAATATCTTTCTCTTTTCCATCAAAACTGTATAATCCATTATTAATGAGGTGCTAGCGTATGGGCTTAACTCTTATTAAGGAACAGGCAGAATTATAATAAATATATTGCAAAGAAGAAAGGCAATAATAAATTTTAAAAGAAAATTAATTTAACTTTTTTTTAATTTTGTGTCTCAATTTCAGTTTTTACTTTCCGCAGAAGTGAACCTACAAACCAAGCCTTTTTTTTTCTTTAAAAAAAAAATTGCTTTAGTAGTTGCATCTAAAAATATGACTTTGTTGAAATGTTTTTTCTTCATTATATACTATATCCCCTCAAGTCATAGGCGATCATGGCGCTTCACAATTTCCTGTCTTTTGTAGCTCTTTATAAATTTTGTCTTTGTTATTTCTCTGAATCCTTGTTCCACCATCCATTTACTCATGCTCACTAAATATGTTATGCGTTGTTTTCTTCTCTCTTTTCTTCATTCTGTCTTGTGAGTATCATATTCTCCAAGCCCTCCTTCCATATTATGTGCCCTAGAAACCTCAATTGTCTCTTCCTTATGTTATGTATAAGTTTTCCTGTTTGTTTCCATTTTTTCTAAAACTTTGTCAGTGCTCACATGTTTGGTCCATGGTATCCTCTGTAGAACCACATTTCTGTTTCTTCAACTCTCTTCTTCATTTTTCAGGGGATTATCCAGCACTCACTAACATAAAGAAGGACAGATATCACATAACATTTTAGTACTCTTTTCCTTGTTTCTAGCGAGGTTTTACTATTTCTTAATACTCTGCTTAGCTTTTGTAAGGCATCTTTGGCTATCCCAATATGCCTTTGGATTTCAGTGTCACACTCTCCCTCCTCTGTTAAAAAAAACTTCCCAGATATTTAAGGCTTGTTTTGTTGATTCACTTTTGCTGAAGGTGTTGCATATCCCCCCATGGAGATCGGTCTTTGGCAATGGCATCTTCTGTCATTTTCAGGCAGGTTTGGATCTAGAGATGAAAGACATCAACAAAGAGAATTTTAACCTTAACTATTTCAATTAACCTGTACATTTCTAACTATCCAGTGGGGTTGCTCTCCCTGCTCCACTGGGGAGCAGTTTCCAGAGACAAAAGGAACATGTCTACATTGTTTGATGTGTAAGAACTAACTCCCCAAAAACTTTTGTCTATCTATCATTCCCACGCTAATTCAGCCAATCAAAATCGACTTCCTTTATTTTGTCTTGTATCTGACCCCTAAAGTCAAACTGAGGAAGTCAGAGTGGAAATAGATTTCTCTAAAAATAATAGTGTGCTAAACTATTATTTAACAAAGGTAAAAACTAAAATCGAAAGAATTAATATGAAATATTTCTGGAAAGGAGAGTACAAAACCGTTTTCTGGTTTTGTTTGAACTTTTCAGCTGGAAATGTAAACATTTTGGGCATGGGGGGAGAGGGTCCCCAGCTGTTTTGTGCATTTGTGTGGTATCTGGCTGGAAACTAATAAAGGAAATTCTGGTCAGTTAGGATTTTTTTTTTGGGAACTTAAATTTGTTCTAAACACAACAGAGAATCTCTCTGAATTTGGTGGGTGAGGAGTTATCATCTTCACATGCAAACTATTGTCGTCATCTTTGTTTTTGTTATTACGTTTTGGCCATTGTACCCTCTGACCTTCATCAAGTACTTTATGATTCAGGTAACCTACAGGGAATTTCAAACCGAAGCTTTTATTTAATATGCAGGGATAGATTATTTGTTTATTCCAATGCTCATGTCGAAGGGTATATTGTCTAGTTATTATTTTATACTGCCCACTGGAATCAGGGTGAGCAATATTTGAGCAATAGATGGTGTATTCTTAGATATGGGTAGTGAAATAAGAACAATTAAAATACCTTGTAGGTTACCCAGTTCAAGAAGCACCCTGAAACTTTGTGATAACAACAACAAAGATGAGGATAATAGTCAGTGTGAAAATAATGTAAATAAAAAAGCAAAAGATAATTTTCACTCCAAAAAGTCTAACATTTTTAAAAATGCGATTTCATTGTAACCATCAAAATTGTAGTTGAAGTGTTAGAAATGCACAGTTTTCCATGTGGCAACATAATTGGTTTATATCAGGGGTGGGGAACAAAGCAGAGGTCTAAGGGTGTAAGCTGTGAAAAAAGAAAGTAAGCTAACAAAACAAAAATGGGTGAAAAGAGAAAGGATTTAGTCTAAAGACAAACAGGATTGCCATCTTCAGGTTTTTGTTTACTCCTTTACTCCCTTTGATCATTTAAAGTGAGTGAAGTTTTTTTTTTCTGAATCATGTCACACATCTCATCTGTAATTGTACGTATGTTATATACTACATTATTAGATTGTTAAAAAATCTTCAAATACAAAAGCAGTTCCTTGTATCATAAAGAGTGTGTAAAACTTGATTTTTTTGTTTTGTCTGCAAAAGTTTTCCTTTATATGAATATTAGTTTACAAGAATAAAAATCAACAATTAAGCCATTGTTGCTAATCTTGTACTGCACTTAAATTCATAACGTCTAGTTACCATAGCGAAGATCTCATCCAAACAACTACCATGAAATTAGGGTAATTCTCCATGTATAATACGCATTTTTTTCCAAAAATAATACGCAAAAGCAGGGTTGCATTAATACACAGCTACAAAAAAGTTGCCTTAAAATAAGAATTATCATAAAACTAAATTAGAATAATATTATTCTATGTTTAAAACCATTTTTTAAATTAAGAGTAGGAAACGCTGGCCATAATGAAACTGGAGAAGTACAATTTATAGGGTTTGATTACCAAACAAGGGGGTGTGTATTATGCATGAGAAGAAGCATTTTCCCATACTTTAAGCACAATTTTAGGGGTGAGTATTATGGATGAAGGCATATTATACATGGGGAATTATGGTATTTATAGAAAAGGCACAGGGAAGCAACTTTACAGTAGTGGGAAAGTGACTGAAACCAAGATGCCAGGTCAGGACCATTAATATTGCTGATTCATCAGATTTTATCAAGAATCTCTAAATGTATAGCAGGAACACTGGACCATATGTAGTAGCAATACTCCATGCATGGACAAATGATAGATTTATAAATATACTAGAGAGATTCTGGCGAGAAAAATTATCTAACATGACACAGTGAACCAACTTCTTAGCAACAAATCTAGCAATGAATTCAATATAGCCTTTCCACTTCATGTCAGCCAAGAATGTTAGCCTGAGAAGATGCAACAAGTCACTCTCTTGGAAGTTAACATTAGATATGCTGATGGAAGGCAGAAATAGGTCTCTCAGATGATTAATGGAGAGAAGTTTTGTTTTGGAGGCATTAAATATAACAAGCCATCCTTTGCCCCAGTTAACAACAGAATGTAGCCAATTTTTAAAAAAAATTGGCCAATTTGACCCTATCAATCTGATCAGATTTACTATTGGGACAGGACCAAATCTTTTCCTCTTCCCTTTTTCCTCTTCCCTTTTTCCTCTTCCCTTTTTCCTCTTCCCTTTTTCCTCTTCCCTTTTTCCTCTTCCCTTTTTCCTCTTTCCTTTTCTCTTTTCCTTTTTCTTTTCCTTTTTTCTCTTTTTCCTTTTTTTTTCTCTTTTCCTTTTTCTCTTTTCTCCTTTTTCCTTTTCTTTTTTTCTTTTTCCTTTTTTTCTTTTTCCTTTTTTTCTTTTTCTTTTTTTTTTTTCCTTTTTTCTTTTTCCTTTTTTTCTTTTTCCTTTTTTTCTTTTTCCTTTTTTTCTTTTTCCTTTTTTTCTTTTTCCTTTTTTTCTTTCTTTTTTTTTTTTCTTTTTCCTTTTTCCTCTTTTTCCTTTTTTCCTTTTTTCCTTTTTTTCTTTTTCCTTTTTCCTCTTTTTCCTTTTTCCTCTTGTCTTTTCTCTTTTTCCTTTTTCCTCTTGTCTTTTTCCTCTTGTCTTTCCTTCTTTCAATGTTTATTAAACTTATTTTTTAATTTAAGTGAACTTAGACTGCTTCTGTGACAAATAGATGTTGAAAGATTAGCACAATTCTATCTTCTTGGGAGGGAAGACGGACTTGAAAAAAAAATCATAAAAAACATCTTTCATCACATCACAACCAGTATAGGTATAATATGAACCATATATATATCATTTTGAACATTATTTTAGCGGATATGGGCCTGGTAAATACGGTAATTTAATTGATGTGCACATAACCACATGACAATTATAGGCCTGGTAAATACATTAATTGATGTGCACACAAGCATATGACTTGATGACTCAAATGTGGTTTGGTTTAAGGATATTTAAATTATTTCTTTTATTTTTGAAATAATATTGTTAAAGGCTTGACGCTCCTCTTTCTTTATATTTTATACATTAAAATTTTTATATACATACATATAAATATATATATTTGGTTGGATAGATGCGAGTTTGTGACCCTGGGTTTCACGCTTTAGCGATCGTCAGACAAACTGATTAATTTTTTTTAAATTTTGGGTTTATGTAGATTGTGTGTATTGGTGTTATTGTGAAAGTGGTGGGGGAAACTTTGTCGCTTTTGTCATCGTACTAACGCAAACATCGATGCATGCAGACACATATACATACTTGGTCGTCCGTCGGGACTCATACATATATAAACATATGTGGGCAGTTTCAGATATGACATATGTATGTATACGGGTGGTGTTGTGTCTATACATACGCATTTGTATGTTGAAATTTAAAGATTGGAAGTGTAGTGGAAATTTTCTCGTGAATGTATACATGTCATATTTTTATTTTTCTCTGATATTGAGCACTTTCTAATGAGTACCGCGCATATAATATTTAAATAATTATACATATATATATTTATTTATATTTATATACACACACTTTTCACACACACATATATACACACATACACACACACACACACACATATGTATATATATATTTATATATATTGCAGAGTTTTGCATGCAAACGTTCTAAAACTAATCAGGCCAAGTGAAAAGTTGATCCTCTGATAGTGAGGTTCAACTGAAGTCCAGTGGATACATTACAATCATATCATTTTAGAATTCTTCTTGTTCATTAGTTGACATGTACATTACATCCTACCAATACCTTATAAGTAATGGACTATTCCATTTTGATTGCAATGAAGGAGAGAAAACAGATAGTGTTTGGATTCAGTGAGACTAAGAAAGAAGAGGTGATTCAAAAATTTGTCAATTTCAGATTTTTTTCATTTGTATCCTCTTACTTCTATAAATAATGACCTGCCTTCATGGTCTTGATTGTTACTTCAATATTTCGTTTCAGTATTTTGTTGTTAAGTTCAAATATTTAATGATGCAATAATGGGATTTCTATGGGTGTTTTATAGTTGTGGAGTTTATTCGATTGTTCGCTTAAGAAGTATGAGTCATCAGAAAATTCAAATAGCAAAACCAAAATTTCCATTAGATTTTTTTAATTTTTTTATTGGCTTTTCCATTCTTCTGTATCACTGAATTTATTTCTTTTTTACTTTAATCTGTCAGAATTGTTGCAGGACAGATTGTTCCAGATATTTTTTAGAATTTACTTGCCAAAAACATTTTTTATCTTAAGCTTGTTTCACATAACCTTTTACATTCTGCAGGTGTTTTTGTTTGCAAAGCAAAAATTTTATCTTGCCGCTGCAAGTGACTCAGATTAATAAATAATAGCATGTTTGAATTGTGCAGTTGTGTTGTCATATCCTGCTATGGCAACATAAAATGACCATGACTGAAATTAGTGTAGTAAGGGAGCCTGGAAAAACAACACAGTGGAAAAGAAAGTAGTGAATAATGCAGTGTGTTAAAGGTTAATGAACCAGCCTTACAGATCAATACTACAAAGTAGAGAATTAGAACCTGAGGGGGTACCCCTCACTTTCTCAACTATATTTATGGCCTTGTGCCAGAATTAAGTTATGCTTAATAAATAGAAATATCCAATAAATCAAAGTCTTCACTTTTACCCACTTTATCCAATCTATCATTATCCTGACTTGAGTAAAATCTGGAGGTTTTATTGTTTGCAAAGCTGCAAGTGACTCAGATTAATAAATAATAACATGTTTGAATTGTGCAGTTGTGTTGTCATATCCTGCTATGGCAACATAAAATGACCATGACTGAAATTAGTGCAGTACGGGAGCTTGGAAAAACAACACAGTGGAAAGGAAAGTAGTGAATAATGCAAAGTGTAAAAGGTTAATGAATAGTTTGGTAGAGGAATAAATAATCACTTGGTTAGAGGTGGTTGTTTTTTTTTTTATTTTAATTTCTTTTTTATTATCTGGGAAAATTTTGATAAGTTTAGACATTTTATTGCTTTGCTGAGGTCATAGTCTGCCATTTTTTTATGGATGTGACAACCCAATGTTAAAACCTTTTATAGGTTTTTTTTTTTTTTTTCTCAAATCTATTAGCATTGTAAAAAAAAAAAGTTTATAATTGTGTAGTTTTAGAAAAATGAGATTTTTTATTGCTTATGTTTTAATTTTATAACCATCTCGAGAATTGTTTGCTTTTCTCAAAGTTTTAATTTCTATATATTGATGGTTTGGCTTGTTTTGTTTTAGGGCACATCAATGTCAATGGGTTATTTAATGCTGACAAGATTTTTACAATAGATTCATATGAATAGAACATGTATTCTTTGTAAGATATCAGTTGTATATCAGGTTTCATTGACATATTTTCATAAAGATGGTGTTTGTTAAGAGTTAAATATATTGCTGGTAAATTTTCTTTTCTTTTTCAAAAATGTATTTCTAGTAATATATATATATATATACATATATATATAATTTCAAAAATGTATTGCTGTGATTTTTCCTATAAAAAAAAAAAACATACTTTCATAGTGTTTTGACCCCAGTTTGGGGGTTAACTATCTACCCATAGTTGGGACTCTAACAGATGCTACCACACCAAGTCAGGTTGAACCTGAGAACAACAGCAATTAAGAAGTGGTTCCATGCTCTTCAGAACCTCCCAATCAGAGGTCTTGCTGCCAGATGTAGTCCATCATTATACCTAGGATGGGATGGTTGTGGTGGGGAAAATAAATGAAAAAAAAATGTCATGATTTTGGCTTATGGATAAGAAAAACTTTCAAGAAAATAAGTAACATTTTATTTAAAACAAGTATTTTTTTTTTAAATTTTGCAGTAAGGTTCACCCTGTACAAAACTTGAAAGCCACTCAAGGTAGAGGGTTACATTAGGATTCAATTTGTGTGGATAGTAGTGGAAGATAGTGGTTAGCCTTGAAGAAGTTAAGATTGTAGTGATTGGAGAAACATCTTTTTTGGAGTCTGTCCCACAGAGCAGTGATTCATGGGAAGGAGCTGTCAGAGTGGAACTGACTTCTCATCAATGGAATATGGAGGGAATGTGGGTGGTTTGCTACAGGTGTAAGTGTCATGGTGGGTCCTTGGTGTGAAGGGTAGAACTGACAGAAGCAGGGAATTAGTTCATTAATATAAATTATATTTGAAATTAAATTTTAGTGATAACTTATATTAATCAAACAGGCAATATATTTAATAAAATATAACTTAATTTGTCAAGATGTATTAAATAAATTAAAATATTACTTAATTTAAAGTATTACTAACTTTAAATGGAAATAATCAGGGAAGATCAAAGAGTCCCATGCCCCACCCATAAATCTATGATACAGCCCCACTCCAATATATGATACCCCACAGTACTAAATCTCAATTATCATAAGGTAGTATTCATATAAAATAAAATTTATTGCAACCTAATTATGTACAATAATGGATGATATGCAATATCGGTGAATAATTCAACTAGAAAAAAAATTAAAATAAATACAAACTATCTAAATATAAATTAGAAACATGTTATAATAGATCATTCCATCTTAAATAATTAGAGACATGTCATAATAGATCATTCCATCTTAAATAATTAGAGACATGTCATAATAGATCATTCCATCTTAAATAATTAGAGACATGTCATAATAGATCATTCCATCTTAAATAATTAGAGACATGTCATAATAGATCATTCCATCTTAAATAATTAGAGACATGTCATAATAGATCATTCCATCTTAAATAATTAGAGACATGTCATAATAGATCATTCCATCTTAAATAATTAGAGAGACATGTCATAATAGATCATTCCATCTTAAATAATTAGAGACATGTCATAATAGATCATTCCATCTTAAATAATTAGAGACATGTCATAATAGATCATTCCATCTTAAATAATTAGAGACATGTCATAATAGATCATTCCATCTTAAATAATTAGAGACATGTCATAATAGATCATTCCATCTTTAAATAATTAGAGACATGTCATAATAGATCATTCCATCTTAAATAATTAGAGACATGTCATAATAGATCATTCCATCTTAAATAATTAGAGACATGTCATAATAGATCATTCCATCTGTTGAAGCTTAAATAAGCATGGAATAATACAACACAAAATGTACATTAACAAAATGTATTGAAACAAAGAATAGGTACACAATATTTACAGTTAGTTTGGTATATTCTTGGGAAGACTGTTCCTGCATAATGGGTTGACTAAATCATTTCGGGCAGAGTCTCTGGATTCAATTTCTTAATCTCTACTATCTTCCCTGTCTTCCGGTACCAACCCATATTTATATGGTCGGTAGTCCGCTTATGTAAATTAGGTGTATCATACACAACACCATCTTAAATAATTAGAGACATGTCATAATAGATCATTCCATCTTAAATAATTAGAGACATGTCATAATAGATCATTCCATCTTAAATAATTAGAGACATGTCATAATAGATCATTCCATCTTAAATAATTAGAGACATGTCATAATAGATCATTCCATCTTAAATAATTAGAGACATGTCATAATAGATCATTCCATCTTAAATAATTAGAGACATGTCATAATAGATCATTCCATCTTAAATAAAATAGTTTTGCTGCAATTTTTAACATCAACTTGAAATTTTTCTTGCTAAAAAGTTGAATAATTTTAACACATTCAACATTATGAATAAAAAAAATAGTGAATTTTATATAGTGTTTTTTGACCTAGCATGAACAAAACAAATTCATGGATTTGGGAAAAAAAAACCAGAATGACATCAAAATCCACAAAAATTTTTAATTTGTAACATATATAAATTTAGGTAGATAAAAGCAAATGTTGATATGATAGCAAGGTGCATAAAACACTGCCAGGGACCCCCAATCAGCTTACTCCCAGCTGGTCAGATTGTTAGTGGGTAGTACACACTCGTCCTGACATAATTTCTGATTTTTTTCTTCTAACTACAGATTAAAACCATGATTTTTCTCATATCATAACAAAATTTTAACCCATGATTTTATTTCTCTTGATATCCTAGTACAGAGATGGTGAACCACAGGTCATGAAATCATCCAAAATCACCTTTTAGTAACCCACAAAGAGTCAGTTAAATGAAGTCATGAAATATACCTTGGCCAATCAAATTTAGCAATTTTTTTTTTCCAAGTTTTGTTTGCCCCTTGCTTTGTGTATACCTAATAACACATCTAGCTGGTACTCAGCCAGTTTTATAAAGTTTTGGACAGTTGTGTAGGAGGGTTTTGTCTCTTTCATTTTATCAATCGGAGTCTCATCTATTTTTAAATACAGCAAAGTTTCATGTTAAAAAAAATATTGGTAAGTATGAGTGATCCATTTATGTTTAAGAAACATTTGAATGTATTAAAAATGACCCGGCTGAAATGATAAATGTTTGTCATCTTGATGCCCTAGTCACTAGAGCCTTGTGAGACAATATAAGGAAAAGGAAAAAAAAAAAAACAAAGATACAAACCTTATTTGTAGCTATTCTATGATTCTTAAATGATGAATTATTAAAATAATAACCCTGTTTATTTGAAAGATCAAAAGTGCTACTCAAAGTGGTGGTCCACAAACCGGTGCTGGTACATGGCTAGAGTCCAAGACATGTTAAGGAATCATTTGTAAAGATTAAGATTATATCATTTTTGCTTTTATGTTAAGAAACTGCTTATTTTTTTTATTTTTTTTTTGTTTTGAAGTTGAATTATTTTTGCAAAATAAATGGAAGATAAAAAATAGTCCACTTTTATTATATTCATTATATATATTGTTTCTGGTATAAATTAATATTACCACTAAATATTACAGGTACATGACAGATTTAGGAAAAAAAAAGCCAATCTGCCATATTGGATATTTTGAGAAGCACTGATCTAGAATAATATTTTAGTTTTACAGGTAGTGGACTGTTTGGATTGTGCATGTCCGTTAATAAAGTCACAGGAAAAAAGTCATAATTTATATTTTATATAATAATGTGTGAACCTTACTATAATAAGTGTAACAGCAAAAAAGTCTGAATGGTATAATTGCAAACTTGTCCAATTGTTAGATAAGCTTTGAACCATTGTATCTTAGAAATGATTAAAGATATTTTACTGGAATTCTCTGAGGTTTTTATAACATGATTGAACTTTACTTGGAGAAATAAGAATGTATAATTACTTTACAAGCTTAATGGAAGAATCATGATGAAATCAATCATAAACAAAAATGACATGTTCATCGTTAATTAATCATAGCTAAGGCATTCCAGGATCATTTTCCAACTTATTTAAGATGATGTTCATCCTCTGTAACCGTCTAACCTTCTGTCCTGGAGTAACAAGGTGCCTCACAGGTTTCATGTATGACTTCATTTTCAAGTCTTTTTTCACTGATCTTTGGACTGTCATAGTTGAAACTCCCCTCTCACATGTCAAGCATCTTATGGATTGAGTTAGATCTTTTGTAACTGATCTCTTTAGCTCAAAATTGAAATGATGATCCCTCTTCCTGCTGTGACCTCCTGATCCAGTTTTCCTCTCTACTGTTCCCACTTTTTAAAACTTATTCAACATTCTCTTGATGGTTCTTGAATGGACTTTGAAGATGGAAGCCAAAGTATGAATGTTGGTACCATTACTAAAGGCCTGAATGATCTTTTTTCCTCTCACCATTGTTCAGTTGGGAAGACAGTGGGGCTGACACAAAATGATTTTAATGTGTTCTCTTTCTAGCTGAATAACTCAAAGGGTTTTTCAGTGATTCTTACAAATGTCATCAAGATTGCTAAATGTCTTATCTGAAAACCTGGAAAAAGGGAACTCAATTAGTTTTGTGTTTTTTTTTTTTTTTCAGATATTAAATATTTTGTGGGATGGACAATTACACTCGGTATATAAATAGTCAATACCAATTTAAAAAATAAATATCTTGGTTTAGTCTGTAATAGTGATGCTATAGCTGAGTACCCAATGAAAATTAAACATTCATGACGAGCAATGCAGACCTTTAAATATTTAATAGATAATTTTTGTTCTATTATACACTAAGTAGTTTACTTAAATACTCTCTTATGATAATAGGATTGGTATACCAACATAGAAAATGGTGTAGTATTTTTATCTTTGTCTTAAGTGTTTCATGTTTCCTGACCAGCAACAAAGTTTGTGAAATAGGGTCCTCTAAGCAGCTATCCACCTGACCCAAAGAGAATAAGAGATAAATAAATGAAATCTTTTGGTGTCCAGTGATAATAAACAGGACATTAAAGATTTTCAGTTGCAGGTCTATATTTAATATTCACAATTGGGATCGAGAAAAGTCCTGGATTCGATTTTGGAACTGTAATATTGGACTCAATTTGAAAGTTGAGGCTTGACATGTTAAATAATGATATAATAACATTGTTTTTCTAAATTGTTACCATTTTTTTGAGGAAATGAATTTAAAGATTAAGCTTAGGTTCAAATTCATAATGTTGGAATTTCATTCTGATGATCAGTGAAAGCTTTAAAACACAGCCTTATAAAATTTACAGTTTACTGAAGCTTTACAAATTGTATATGGACAAGATGCATGGCACAAGCACATTATTACTAAATCATTGTGTCATCAAATAAGACTTTCATTTACTTCAAAGGGAAATTATACTGAATAATTTATCTATATTATGATGTAATGTATTATACAGTGAAGTAGTTTTAGGGTGATTTTCAATGATATACACTTTTATCTATTTTTTGCTTTTATTAATTATGATCTAACAAATCTTATTCATTGAGTAGTCTTTTTTGTAATCTCTTACATTTTTTACATATTTTTTACTTATACAGGAAAAAAATTATGTATTTGGCTTGTGGCATTTGATAACTGGAGTTCTGGTGTTAATATATTTTCTGTTTAATGTATTTAATACAAAAGATATCAACTTTATTTGAATATATTCCTGAAACAGTGAAATTTTGAAGTCAGTTTTTAAGCAAAAACCTGTGGAAATTAGCTATTTCTGTACAGTTTTCAAGCAATATTTAAAAATAAATGCTCAAAAATTGGTAAAATTTATGCATCTAATTTTTAGTGTCACTACTTATGACATCAAACTCCACCTTTTACACTGAGTGCAATGCTGATTTTCTGAAAAAAAAAAGTGAAAAATCACCCTGCCTTAGTGTAGGGGAGTTGGAATTCTTTTTAGTTGAAGGGTAAAAACTGATCTGTTAGTATGGGGTGGCAGAAGTTCTCTCCAAGTATCACTTACATCTCTACCCACCAGAATGTGTCAGGAAGCCCTAAATAACACTGAGATATATTGGTGACATGGCTCAAGTTTTCATTTCTCATGGAAGCATTTATTTTCTCCTTTTTATTTTGCCTTGTGAGCATGCAATGGTCTTTTCCCAGTTTCTGGTGTAAAGATGAGAAAGGGCCCTGTTGTATGTCTACAATCTTAAACAACAGCAGTACAAATAACTCAACTTTAGTAAAAAAGCACAAAAGAAACTTGTCAGACTAACTAAAGATTTGAAAATTTATATTGACTACTGAGGTTGGAGGTGTGGGTAGGCATCAGCCGAGAACTGTCTATATGTAGGGGAGGAGATGGAGGATCAAAAAAAACAAGTGGCTAATGCAGGAGAAGCTAGGGTTGAGCTAATTTCTTAGGAATTAATGAATTTTTTTTAATCTAACAGTATTTCTTGTTACTATAAACATTATTTTTAATGGATATCCATGTTTGAATAGACACCCTGTTTTTAAACAAATAATTACATCTACCAGCCTGCACATTCAAGAGAATTAATAAAGAAAATGTGCTCTCCAGTGGGGTTAAAACCTGCGCCACACTTCTTTATAGGGGAAAATGTTGGCATGCTTCAGACCACTCAACTAAAATCTTGGAGAGCTGAGTTTCAGTTCCATTTGGGTTCATTATATTCATTTATCTGCAGATACCCTTAGGAAAGATATGAATCCACTTCTCCCCCCCAGCTATGGGTTAATTAATTGAACTTTTATCAGTAAATCATTATTATCTTCAAAAAATTCTTACAATGTAAAAATATTTTCTGGCTTTAAATAACTTGCAAAAGGTTGATAATCTGTAAAAAAAGTAATTGATCAATCAATCCATCACAACCATAGTCTGAATTCTGACAGATCAGATGATGTTTTCGCTTAGAAAGGGGGATGCAGATTTGAACCTTATCAGTGAGCTTATCTATTTTATTATATCTTTTGAGTGTGCAGGCCAGTAGACTGTTTAAATAAAACCTAAAAAAACAGGGTGTATACTCAAACATGTATTTATTAAAAAAAAGGTTTACAGAAATAAGAAAGTCCTGAACTGTGATTACTTCAACCACAAATGTGTGAATCACAAGGGAGAGAGTCAAAGATTGGCCTCATCTCTGAACTCCTGGAGCAGCACCCAGAGGTGAATACATTATCTTACTCATTGTTGACTTGTGACTTTGTTTCTGTTAAAAAAAAAAACAGAACTCTTCATTAAAAGAAAGCAAAAAAAAAAAAATGGAGATAGCAAAGGAGAAACACATAGATGGCGCACATTTTAAAACTTATGCTGACTCACACAGTAAAAGAACGTAATGTGTCAGTCTTAAACAGATGAACCGTGCTTGTAAAATGAAAATACCAAAAACACAAGCACCAAAAAGTTTTTTTGTAAAAAAGAAAAATCTATTTACGTTTAAAAGGTTGAAAAATTTAAAAAAAAGAAAACAAAAACATTTAAAAAGTCAATCTCTTCATGCTTACCTACATCTTGAAGAGACATTGCATTTAACAAAATACTGATATGTTACCAAGTTATCACTAAAAAACAATACATAATCATATTCAATTTAAATAGCTTACCTTTAAAAATATGTATGTGAACAGTGTTATATGACAGGTTTTATTTGTTTATATAAATAAACTTGGTTCACTGTGTTATACGAGACAATTTTTCCAGCCATCTTACACCTTTACTATTCATCCATACATCAAATATTGATACCACATCTCGTTTGGTGATTCTGCTATGTACCTAGAGAAAAATCCAAAGAAG
The DNA here is from genome assembly GCA_903632075.3 of Acanthosepion pharaonis. NCBI lineage: Eukaryota > Metazoa > Mollusca > Cephalopoda > Sepiida > Sepiidae > Acanthosepion > Acanthosepion pharaonis. The sequence continues at coordinate 118,288 of CAHIKZ030000246.1, read as the reverse complement.
AATTTGCAATGTTATTGCTTCAGACTTGGCATCTCAGCTTCACTCACTTTCCCAACACCATAACATAACTTCCCTGTGCCTTTTCTATAAATACTTTCATGCTAATTCTTCTGATGAACTTTCCTCTGTGGTTTAGTTTCTTGTATATAAAAGTTTGATCATTGTAAATATTCATTGGGGTTTCATTTTTTAAATAATATTATTTTTATTCCCCACTCACCACAGACAAATTGTACATATGGGAACTACTTAGGACTACATAGAGACTATGAGGTATTATGGTGACTGTAGTAAGAATGGTAAGTAAGAATGTGTTGTTTTGGTGTAAGGAATACTGTGGGATGTTTGGGTCAGTAATCATGGTTAGCTAAGTTTAAGATAAGACAGACTGAAGTCCAGCCTACCCCACCTTTTGACCTTGTGCCGCATTTGTATGTTTTCAAAATAAATATTACTTTCCTTTATGGTATCTAGACTTTATGAATTTAAGTGCAGTACTAGATTGGTGGCAAGGTCTCATTATTTTACAATTGAAATTGCTAGATGTAACCATAAGTTTTATGCTAACAGTTTCTTCTATCCCACTTCTCACTTCTAGAACTCTCTTCTGGCTTCTTGCTTTCCAGCCAACTTTGATCTTCAAAAATTTAAATGCCAAGTCAATTGTTATATTCTGTCTTCTTAATTCCTGTTCTTTTATTCTTCTGGCTCATTAATAATATTTTTTTTCTCTCATGTTCTGTAACACTCAGTAACCCCTTGTGTCCTATTGGCTTTATTGCCTTGCTTCAGGTAAAATGATAAAAAAAAGAAAATATGTTCATGTTTAAGTTTTATTGAAAAGAAAATGTTTGTTTTTAAATGTTTCAATTAGAAAAAAAAAGAGAAAAATAGGTTTTGGTTTTAAAAGTAAGTCTAAAAAAAAAAAAGTAATCCAGTGAATTGACCCTAAGAGTTGTGAGTTCAATACCTAGCCACAACAGAGGTGAATGATAAACTGAAGAGTTGAGTTATTAAAGGGAAATAACTGAAACTGAGATATCCAGAAAAGGCATGGCACATGGAACTAGAACAATCTGCCTTGGTGAACGAAATAAAGGGTTTGGTTCAAAATTCCAATCACCTGAAGAAGGCCATAGCATACAACTGCCGTAAATATTACAATAAAGATGAGAACAACAATCCAGCATATATCACTTGAAGATGGCCGGAACGTAAAATGGCTAATATGTTGTGAATATGACAATAAAGATGAGGAAAGCAGTCTGAACAATATAAATAGTATAAATTGTTACAATACCACATCTCAGAAATATAGACAGGTACTGAAGAAGGCCAGAGTGTCCAATGACTGAAACGTTGTGAATATGGCAATAAAGATGAGTTCAACAGTCTGAACAATGTAAATTGTTACAATGCCTCATCTCAGAAATATAGACAGAAGTATAGGGCATTCTGTGAGAATCAAACTCACTAATCAGGTGTAATGAATCTTGGGATTGTTATAGAATATATTTTGTTTTTGCTGGAACATAAAAGCTGTGTGTGGTATGATTAAGGTTAGGATAGTAAAAACATGTCATGGCAGATGCCAAACAGTAACCTTCATGACATAGAACTGTTGAAAGCATTTCATAGTTGCTGGGAAAATGGAGAGAAACCAGGTGTCAAAAACAGATGTTGCAAATCATATTAAAAAAAAATAAGCTGTTTATATAAAAGCATTTTGATATAATCTCAGAGGTTTTTTTCTCTTCTTTCTGACTTGTCATTTATCTACAAGAGTTTGGTTTAAAGGAATTGTCTGCTACAACAGATTTCCTTCCAGCTTAGAGTGGTTAGAAATCAAACACTTAGCTAGGTGTGTGAGCAAAAAGTTTTTTTAATTTAAAAAAAAAAAAAAATTGCATGAGTCACTATTTCCAGAGATTTTAACTGTTTATTTTTTCTTACATTATTTACATTATTCAGACTGTTGTCCTTTACTTTATTATCATATTCATTCACTGATGCCTCCAAGGATACATGGCCCAGTGGATAAAAGCAATGGGTGAAGTTATCCAGTGACTTTACCCCAAGAGTTGTGAGTTCAATACACATCATTGTATATCATAGATTGAGTACAACTCCACCAGTGTAGAGCAATTTACACCATTTACATTGTTCAAACAGTTGTCCTCATGTTTGTCATATTCATGACATGTGGCCCAGTGTTGGTTGAAGTAATTCAGTGACTTGACCCAAAGAGTTGTGAGTTCAATACCTGGTCACAGCAAAGGTGAACAAAAACCTGGAGAGTCTAGTTACTAAAGGAAAATAATTGTGTGGTGAACAGTCATGTAGAAGTAAGTGAGCTAGAGTGACTCACATCTGGTGCAAAGGTAAATAAGTGTCTTACCTCAACATGTGGCATCGGCATTTTGTTCTGTAGAACCACATTTCTGTTGCTTCGAGTCTCTTCTTCATCTGCAAGGATATTGTCCAGCATTCAATGCCATGTAGGAGGATTGATATTATAGTTCCGTTTCTTAACCACTCCCAGTCCTTTCCCTCCAGTATTACGAAGCTTCCCTGTGCCTTTTCTATAAATACTTTCATGATAATTCTTCTGATCAATTTTCCTCTATTTAAATGTTTTTTATTCCCCATCCACCACAGACAAATTGTACATATGGGAACTAGTTAGAAATACATACAGACTTTGAAGTACTATGGTCCCTGTAGTAAGAATGATAAGTAAAAATGTGTTGTTTTGGTGTTAGGTATATTGTGTTAGGTTTGCATCAGTCATCATGGCTTGTTAAGTTTAAGATAAGACAGACTGAAAACCAGCCTTCCTCTATCCTTCCTTTTAGCCTTGTGCCACATTTTTGTATTAGTCAAAATAAATATTATTTTTCTTTATGGTATAGAGACATCTTGAATTTAAGTGCAGTACTAGATTTTTGACAAGGCCTCATCATTTTACAGTTGAAATGGCCGCTAGATGTATCTAAGTTTTATCTTAACAGTTTCTTCTGTTGCACTTCTTGATTATGGAACACTCTTCCTGTTTCTTGCTTTGTAGTCAACTTTGATCTTCAAAAATTTAAATGCAATGTTAATCATTATCTTCTGTTTTAATTCTTATTCTTTTATTGTCCTCTCTCCTTAATAGTAGTTTTCTTATATTCTCTAACACTCAGTAACCCCTTGTGTTCTAGTGGCTTTATTGCCTTGCTTGGAGTGAAATGATTAAAAATAAGTTTAAGTGAGTCATTCAGATTGAATTATTTGTGAGTGGAGTTCATTCTGAAAATCTCTATATATTCATGTGTTGTCACAGTAAAGCCAGTTTGTGGTCAGATGCAGTATTGTGGATACTTGCAGTGTTGTGGTCAGTTGCTATAAAAAATGTCCAAAAATTGACAGTTTCTGAAAGTAATTGCCTATGTCAAATTCTGAAGTGAGTTGGTGGGTGAAAATGGCTAAATCAAAACCAGTAAACAAAACAGCTTTCATTTAATCATCACCAAGAATCATTTCTGCCTGTCATCAGCATGGCTGATACTGTTCTCCATAGGAGCAACACACTCTTGACTTCTTAGGCTCATGTTTTCCAATGACATAAAGTGGAGCAAATATATTGAATCAATTGATACATCCACTATAGCGAAGAAAACGTTGACTTACCTCGTCAAACCAAGTGACAGCGCGTCACGTGTATTCTACGACGGAAAATGTGGCAAAAAAGAAAATTACTTACCAAACAAAAGGGCACGTATTCCGCATGACATACTGAAGATGGAATATTTGAATTAAAAAACAAGTCTGTCGCAGGAGTTGCTATAAAAGTATTTTGATATGTAAAATACTGAACATCCTCTCCCAGCTGTCGATGAATGGAAAAAATGGTCAGCCGATAAAAGCAGTTGGTGTTCTTGAATTGAGGAAGCGAAATTCGGGTATTTTGGCTACCGCGTTTGTTGGAGAATGAGTTATTTTTCTGACTGGTTGCATGCATTGTGATTCATGAGATAATACCTGCAAATTGAGTTTTCGGCATTTCTTTCTGCCCCCGATGTTCGAGTCTGAATTTAGTGATTTATTCTCTGTGACGTGGAAATAATCTGTGACAAACATTTCCTTTGTAATCCCAGATCGCTTACATCCACTGCTAGGAAATTTGGGTCACTGTGTCATGCCAGAAAACTTTTCTCGTCACAATCCATCTTGCATATTTATAAATCTACCATTCGTTCCTGCATTGAATATTATTGTCATATCTGGTCTGCTCCTGTATATCTTGAGATTTTCAAGAAAATTCAAACAAGTGTCTGTAATATAATCACTCCTGATCTGGCATCTTGACTTCACTAATTTTCTTTCCTACATGATGTGGCTTCCCTCTGTCTTTTCTATAAATATTTTCATGGCAATTGTTCTAATGAGCGTTTTTTCCTAGTACCTTGATTACATGAATTTAAGCATGCTACTAGATTGGCAACTAGGTCTCACATTCTTAATGTTGAACTTACTAGATGCAACCATACATTCTATTCTAATAGTTTCTTTTCTCATACTTCTCACCTGTGGAATTTCCTTCTGATTTCTTGCCTCCCTGTACCTATGATCTTCAAAAACTTAAATGCAAAATCAATCACCATCTTGTCTTCCTGAACCCTATTCCTTTGTCTTTTTCCTCATTTCTCCTCACTAAGCAGTTCGCTTTCACACCCAGCAACCCCTTGCATTCTAGTGGAATTATCACCTTATTTAGGTTGAAATGATTTATAAAAAAAAAACATGCTGTTAACTCATTTTTCCTCTCCTGAATTTATCTTAGATGTCTATAAGTTTACCATTCATCCATTCCTCAAATATTGCTGCCACATGTGGTTCGGTGTCCCTGCTATTTATCTTGCACTACTTGGATAAGATCCAAAGAAAGATCAGCAATTTTATTGGTCCTGACCTGGCATCTCAGATTCAGTCACTTTCCCACCATTGTAAAGTTACTTCCCTGTACCTTTTCTATAAATATTTTCATGGTAATTGTTCAGATGAGCTTTTCACTATGGTACCTAAACTTTGTGAATTTAAGTGCAGTACTAGATTGGCAACAAGATCTTGTCAATTTACATTTGAATAGGCTAGATTTAACCGTAAATTCAATGCTAACAGCTTCTTTTCTCGTACTTCTCACTTGTGAAAGTCTCTTCTGGCTTCAGACTTTCCAGCCAACTTTGATATTCAAAAATGAAAATGCAATGTCAGTCATTATCTACTGTCTTCCTGATTACTTTTCTATTGTTCTCACACCTTTGTAATGTTTCTGTTTTCTAATACTTTCACAACCAGTAACCCTTTGTGTCTTAGCACCTTTACTGCCTTGAATTTGATTTTTAAAAAAAATTAATTTATTCCAAGGAAGAATCATCCATAATATCAGTCCTCACATATCTCAAAGATGAAGAGACATTAAGTGACAGATATTGTTCTACAGAAGGCTGCTGAGAATATCAGGAACAAAGTATGCAAGGGTTAAAGAAGTTTTAAGAAAAATGGAAAATAAAAATGAACACTTTTACTTAGAATCAGAAAGGAAACAATTGAAATTTCAAAGGTATAAAGAAAGCAAGCTTGGGAAGTTTGACACTGATAACGCTACCTCATGAGCTTATGTAACAACAGAAATATTTCTAAGAGTTACAAAGGATGAGAAACAGTAAGTAACCTACTTAACCCACCTATATGTGTAAATGGTTTGCAGAACCAGGGCTATGAGGGTTTAGTAAAGACAGATATTGCTAAGTGATATAAAGGATAGTAAGATGTAGAGAGCCATGGTCACCCACGTCCTGAGGAGGACACAGCATAAAGGAAGGAATTTGAGTTGAATGTCACGTGAGCCAGTGCTATGTCAGTCATGTATGTTGATATATATATATATATATATATATATATAATAAATTAACTGATTTAAAATATGGTAAATCAGTTCATTTATAATATTTGTTCTGTAAATTTACATTGATGACTATTGTGTAAAAATAAAAAATATCAATAAGAACACCAGATTATATATCTTATTGTTCTTTTTTTTTATAATATATATATATATATATATATATATATATATATATATATATATATATGTATATATACACACTAAAATATAGGTGGCCAGATACAATAGTAAATCTAACTGGCTTCTCTGTAAGTTTAAAGAAAATCTCAGTATCATAGTTGTTGATATATAAAATGGAACTGATATATAGTAATATTAGCCATTACCCTACAAGGAAGTTTATGACCATTTCATGTTGAAACACCAGTTCCTGTATGATCACCAAAGTTAAGCAATGTCAAGCCTGGTCAGTATCTAGATGAGTAACTTGCCTGTGAATACCAAGTGCTTTAAGCTTGGATGTGCAGGTGGGGTAATGGATAATGCCTCTGAATTGTTAATCAGATAGCTGAGTTTCAATTCCAGTTGGGTTCATTATATTCACTTAGACACAAATACACTTAGGAAAGGTAGGAATCTACCTTTTCTTTCCCTAGTTATGTGTTAATTAATCATACTTGTATCACTAAATCATTATCTCCAAAAAAAAAAATTCTTGCAAGCCAATCTAAAAATATTTAAATAACCTGCAAAGGGTTGATAAGTTGTAAAAAATGAATGAATCAATCAATGCATTTGGCATTCATTGACTGAGCAGTCAGAAATTTGTAAATGTTTCATTTAAAACAATTTTTCAGGAAAATAGCAAGTTCAGTAACTGTTATTGCTCTTTCAACATCGATGGGAGGTTTCCTTCCTAACCTTTTATTTGAAGTAGTGTGGAATATCAGCATCTTTATTATGTCATTTTCTCTTTTGAGTTAAATGTGCTACCCATTTAAAGTTGCTGCTACTGTTGACAGCTCTGAAGTGATGTGGTTTTTGTTATTTGGTACAGTTATTTGTGAATCTGAAACACCAGTCCATAATGTTCAAAGAAGGATGACCTTTGCCAAGATCCACAGGCTTCATTTGCTCAAAAACATTTATAGGAAAATATCACAATCTAATGACAGTCTTGAGTATGAGGATAAACTACATCCGTGTCCTGGGTAAGACAATAAACTATGTCCAACAACAAGGCCTCTGATCAGGAGGTTTTGAGGAGCGTAGAACCACCTTTTAATTGCTGGTGTTCCCAAGTGCACCCTGACCCAGGGTGGTAGCACTTGTTAGGGTCCCAGCTATGGGCAAATAGTTAAGACCCAAACTTGTGTGAAAATGGGTTTTAATACCAGAAATACTTTGTAATAAAAAAATTATTACCAGCAATAATTTTTCATGGAAAAATTATCAGCAATAATTAAAATTTACAGTGAAACATAGACTGTTAGAGTGTGTAGATTTTGATCTAGTGTGAACAAAATATTCCCAAGTGAGTTATTATAAAAAAAAAACCCAACTTTTTACGAAAATAAAACCATCCAAGATTGTAAATTTTGTAAAGGAAGTTGGATTGTATTAAAAAATATGAGGAATTGTTCAAATATACATGTATACATCACTTTTTTTTACCAAACTATCGCTATGAATCTATTTCAAAATTTTGTTGGCATTAAATGACCCACAGAGGTTTTGATATGTCATAAAACAAAACAACCAACCAATCAACAATCTGATGAGGCTATTTAAGAACATGGTTTGAGTTTTATAGCAATTTGTGTTGTTGGGCGAAAATTACCAAGAGTTCATTTAATTCTCACTATACAATTACAAAAAGCTTTAAAAAGTTATTTCCTTTTCTGTAATTTTGAAGCTAACATTTAAATGTGAGTGGGTTAAGCTTTCTCAAGTGAATCCTACACCACTTTCTGCTACATATTACATTGCTTATTTGCCCAATTTAACTATTTCCAAAAATAACTTGCCTCACTCTAAAATTAGTTACTGTGCTTACCTGTTCTTAGTGACCTTAAAGAGTTTGATAGGGGGGGCATAGTCTTCCCTATCCTCTACCCCACATTGCTTTTTTCCTTCACCACTCTAAGCTTACTTCTCCCTTGTTTAAGGAGCTGTGAAATTTATAGACGTTGTAGAGAAGTCTTTTTCCTTTTTGTTTTGTAAACTTTGACTTTACGAAATATTAATATTTATTTTATTTTATTTTTTTAAATGAATTTAATGAAATATGACATGTTTTTCTGGAGAGAAAAACTGAAATGATTATAGATGTCAGCATATATAATCCACACACAGGTGACTGCAAAATTTGGTATACAGTAAGTATTGTTGTAATATGTTTGTATAATCAATTTGTTACTGTATACCTATTTTTACACACACGCGTGTGATTAATACAAATATAATGATGTTACCTTCAACATCTTTATTTTTATTATTTACTAGCAGTAGCGCCCGGCGTTGCCCGGGGATGTAACAGTAAGAGATAGATCAAGTATCGACCATCATAAAGACTGAAAAATAAAATTGACAAAGATTATTGTTTAAGGTTGACGGACATGCATGTCTTAATTAGTTTTTTTTTTTTTTTTTTTTTTTTACAAATTGCTCAAACTCAAACAAAAACATTGTTTTTAATCGTTATGAGTCTCTACCGATTGAATAGAATTTTATTATAAACAATTGTCTTGTAAATGGAATTTTTAAAGCATTCTGAATGTAAAAATAAAGAAAAAAAAAGTGTGCAAGACAATAAGAAACACTACCTGCCAAAAAAAAAAGGGGGAGTTTTGTTGAAATCGGTTGAAAAATGTAGGAAATCCGATCCCATATATAAACGAACACACACACACAAACAACCTGCGCTTTATAATAAGTATAACTCGATATGAGTTGTCCCCCTTTCATTCTCGTGATGCCTCTTAATCGTGTTTTCAAATTGATTTCGTGCAAAAACAATTGTGTTTTCCCAATTTTTGGCGCTGTTAGAACCATCGCAAGGTAATTATACGTAGTCCTGTGAAGTTTTGTTGAAATCAGTTGAAAAATGTAGGAAATCCGATCCAATATATAAACGTACAGACACACACACACACACACTCTGCGTTTTATAATAAGTAAGATTAAATGAATTTAATGAAATATGACTATCTTTCTGGCGAGAAAAACTAAAATGATTATAGGTGTCAGTATATATATATATATATATATATATATATATATATATATATATATATATATATATGTATGTGTGTGTATATATATTTAGGCAGCATATCTTCAAACATGTTTCAGTGAATAATAGACATATTGTGTCTACTTATTTTTATACTGATCCTTTCCAGTTGTCTAATCAGTTTCTTGATGTTAATATGAAATTCAAATTCTCAAGGCCCTTCATATCAAAACCAACTAACAAACCCTTAAAACTTATTTTGAATATACCAACAACATATTAAAGTTAATATAACATTTAATGACATATTTCTATCAATTTTCAGTCAGTTCTGTTTTATTGAAATGCTTGTTTTGCAAAAAGGTCCATAACTACAGCAGATAAATTTAAAATAAGAATAACAGAGCGGGTTCACTTGTGTTTTTAAAAATCGCTATTACAATGGAATGCAGATTTTTATCACAGGTAAAATAAGTTTGTCTCTGTCGTTTACCCCGAGGATGATTTTAGAAAAGATCGAAACTACTTGGGTTAAAAAAAACTACAGCGTCTTCCTTGATGAATTTCATCTTAACATCAAGAAACTAATTAGAGAACTGGAAAGGGTTATTATAAAAATAAATAGATATAATATGTCTATTATTCAATGAAACATATATATATAAGATGAATACAAATATAAAATCTGTGACTTAGCTGATTGAGGTTACCTTCAGTATTCTGACTCTAGAGTTTAGTAGACCCTCAAGTAATTGCTCCATCCCCACATATTTCATATAAAATTTGTCACTTGGCTGATAGATGTTATATTCAGTACCTTGACTGGAAAGAGTGAACAGTTCCTGGGCTTGAGAAAAATATCTTTGTGAGAAATTGTTTTAAGAATGAATATATATAGTCATCTACAGACAGCCTGTTTTGCTGTATCACAGCTCATCAGTGTGGCTAGACATCCAATTGCTTCAAGCTGGGTTTGAAACTTGACCGATTTGATGTCAGAGACTCTTACCCCTAGATTATTGCTGCGTGGCAGAGAAAAGGAATTTTTAATGCATTATAAACATGCTATATAAACACCATACCAGCCACCATGCCACTCAATTCTTGTGAAGAGTGATTGTACTTCTTCAGGCAATTTTGCCTGAAGAAGTACAATCATAGTATTGAAACATGAAAGCTTTTGTGCAGCAATTTTCAAAAATGTTTTTATTATAATCTCATAGAATGAAAATATAATATATTTCTCTACTTTGTATTGAGCACTTTTTAAAAAAGTAAATGCTATGAACAGTGGATTTTTACTGCATCTGTTCTTTCTCTCATTTGAATATATATATATATATATATATATATATATATATTCATGCAAGTTTCATTAAATAATATAGACAAGTGTTGTCTATTTTATGTAAATTTTTTTCGTAATGTCTGATAAGTTTAATAACATTATCGTTGAACAAAGAAAGAAATTCACATTATTGATCCATATTTTTTTAATACAATCTAAGCTTTTGGCTTACATAAGCCATTATCAAAGATGCCAATGCCAACATATTAAACAATACATGGACACGACAGTGATGATAGTCTGTCATTGTTTACATAGATGATTTCTAAGCAACGATAAACACGTGCATATAAGACGCTAGAAGTGAAAATCGCACCACATCTCATGACGTCACACATGACCACACAAGAGTGAATTGTAGAAGTATGAGAAGCTGTTGGTATAAACCAATGGTTTCTGTTACCAATTAGACATTAAATACGCACAATATATATATATATATATATATATATATATATATATATATATATATATATATATATATGCAATAATACATCAACCACAATTTCAACCAGTCTGATCAGAAGAGTAAAGGATTCCCTAAGAAGAAAATGCATTGAAAATGCACTAATCTTACAAAACTCAGCAATAAATTTAAGACCAGGCTATATATAATGTTTTATCAGCACAAAAGCAATAATTGCACAATCTGATATACAAGCTGATAGTGGGCTGATTTAAAATCCAACAGACACCAATGGCTGTAATATATATATATATATATATATTTCAATTTTTTATATTATTATCCACTCTGTTTTCAAGTGAAATCCTCCACATTATACCTGCTCTGTTTTGTATCCAAATGCAAACAAAGTAATTTTCTAAAGAAGTAATGGAAAAGGAAAGCAGTGAGTAACCTACTTAAGAAGCTATTGTAAATGGGTTGCGGAAGAGGAATAGGGTGGAATAGTTAAAAGACAAACATTAAGAGCTACAAAGAATAGGAAGTCGTGGAGAGCCTTCATCAACCATTAATTGGGAAATTTTGCTACTGAGAATAATATGCAAGAGAGACAAAGGCAAGCAGTGAGTCGCCTACATAAGAAGCTTTTTGCGAATGGATCATGGAACAGAAATGGGGAGGAATAGTAAAAAAAACAAAAAAACATTGCTAAGAGCTATAAAGGATAGGAAGTTGTGGAGAGCCATTATTATTCTTGAATTGGGAAATTTGCTACTCACAAAACCTGCAAGAGAGACAAAGGCAAGCAATGAGTAACCTACCTAAGAATCTTTTTTAAATGGATCACTAAACAGAAATGAAGAGGTGTAGTAAAAAAAACATTAAGAGATACAAAGGATTGGAAGTTGTGGAGAGCCATGATCGTCCGTGACTTGGAACATTTGCCACTCCCAAGACATATTCAAGAGAGAAAAAGGACAGCTGTGAGTAACCTACTTAAGCTTTTGTAAATTGATTGCAGAACCAGAATGGGGAGGAATAGTAAAAAGACAAACATTACTAAGAGCTACAAAGGATAGGAAGTTGTGGAGAGCCTTTATCGTCCCTTAATTGGGAAATTTGCTACTCACAAAACATATACAAGAGGGACAAAGCCAAGCAGTGAGTAACCTACATAAGCTTTGGTAAATGGATTGCAGAACTGGAATGAAGAGGAATGATAAAAAGACAAACATTGCGAAGAGCTACAAAGGCACATTGAGATAGCCAAAGATGCATTCTTAAAGCTAAGCAGAGGACTGAGAAATAGAAAAATTATGCTAGAAATAAAGAAAAGTGTACTACATGATTATGTAATATTTGTCCTATTGTATGGCAGCAAGTGCTGAACAATCACCTCAAAGATGAAGGAGAGACTTGAAGCAACAGAAATGTAATTCTACAGAAGGATGCTGAGGATATAATGGACCAAACATGTGAGCGATGACAAAGTTTTAGAGAAAATTGAAACAAAAAGGAAACTTATACTTAACATCAGGAAGAGACAGTTGTGCTTTCTATGCCACATAATGAGGGAGAGAGGACTTGGAAAATCTGATACTCAAAAGGCAGATTGAAAATGAAAGAGACAGAGGAAAATGGCAGGAGACATAGTTAACGAGCATAAGTAAATAATGGCATATAGTTTAGGAGAAATAACAGAAAGACAAAATTTATTAAGAGCTACAATGGACAGGAAGATGTCCTGAAGAGACATGGCACAGAAAAAACATGAGTGCATATCTTGACCCATTAATTCTCACTGTGCCCAAAACTATGATGGTGAGCATTGATGCATTATTGATAGAAAGATTTAATACTGGATTTTTATTTTAATTTTCATAAATATTAATTAGATTTTACAGTGAACATTAATGAGTTAAACCTTATTCATAAAATAAATTACTTCCTCTCTCTTTCTTGGTTTCCATTTACAAGGAGGATGTTCAGTTGATAAAACTTGACAAGGAAGGTGTTCCAGTAGCCACTCTTGCACAAAGAATCTTTTATTATAAACATCCTTATTTTATGTATTTTAAAATTTTTTTTTTAACCTTTCAACCCATGTACACTGGCCTTCCTCAGGTCTACTTTACACCTGCCTAATTTGCGCAACTTCTAAAGACCACTGGGAATAACAGATAATGAAAATTGTTTTCCGCAATTTAAAACTGTCTTTTTGGTTTGTGCAGCTTAACAAGCCTGATTCTTTCTTTAATACTAAACACTTTTGCTGCTGTAGACATACTTATATTTAGTTATGAAACTTACTTTGTGTGTGTGTGTGTGTGTGCATGCTGATAGGAGGCAAACACAAGTTGGGATCAAATATGGATCAGAATTCAACAGAATGGTAAGATAATGAACAAATAGAAAATATTTGTTGATCTAATGTGTTTCACTTTTATTAAAGGTTCATCATTTTACAAAAGTACAAATACCAGAATTTCTTTCTTCTTTGCATATCTCATTCTCTGATGAAGCTTTAATAAAAGTGAAACATGCTTGACTGATAAACCTTTCCTATTTGTCCTTTATATATATATATATATGTATGTGTATGTGGCCAAGTGGTTAGAACATTTGCTTTCTAACAATGAAATCTGGGTTCGAATCTTACCACAATTGATTTGTCAGGAAGGAGACTTCCTGATATTATCAATGTGGAGGGGGACGATCCCAGCATGTGGCACCTTTGGGAAGGGCCTAAAAACCATACCACGGGTTGACCCAAGCCTTGTGAGTGAAATTGGATAGATGGAACCCTTGGGGACAGTCGATAGCTGTGCTAGCACAAAGTCACAAGTCATCGTGGCTGAGGGTTTGTGTGTGTTGGCCTTGTTCAGATTACGTTAGATAACATGCTCTCTCCCAGAAACTTCAACTAAGGTCCGCTCAGCATAGTTGCAGTATAAACCACAGGTTGGCTCTGTGGATTGGCTAGCCACCCTAATAGATAGGTATCCTTGTATACGAGTGGCCAGTTATTTTAGGTATATATATATATATATGAAGAAAAATATATACGGAAAAAAAACAAACAAAAATCTTTATATACAATTATGCTGTTTTAATGTTAATATGTCAACGTCGGACGTTTTGGTCTAATAAACCATCTTCAGGACATATTCATAAATTATAACATTATCAATACAACATGACAAAGATGATGTTAACATTAAAACAGCATAATTGTATATAAGGATTTTTGTTGTTTTTTTTTCCGTATATATTTTTCTTCATACTGTTGGATTTATATCCATATATTTGCTTATATATATATATATATATATTATATAATATAATAATCAAGATGAAAACCTTTTTTATTTCAGTTATAATTTATTTTGTAAATATCTATATATTCAACTCTTCAGAACAATAACTCTTAGTAAATGGAGACAATACCCCAGGCTGGTACATTAGATTGACAAGGAGAAGGGAAAGCAAGAGAGAAGAAAAAAAGGAGAGGAAGAAGAAAAGTGATGGATGGTCAGGTTCTTTTAAAAGGGAGATAGAGATAGAGATAGGCTATAGAAAGGAAAGGAAAGAAAGAAGTAATGAATAGGTAGCAGTAAGCCTAAAATTGACTGACCTGGCCAAGAATTTTTGCTTAAAGTGTGGAACTTTGTACATTGGGTTATAACAGCAAATTGACCAATATGGCCTGTTATTTTAGGCAGGACAAATCAACCCAACTCCAAATTAGTTAGTCTCAGGGTCCTTAATACAAATAATAAATTAAAATTACAATAATTATAATATCAAACATAAATAAAGGGATTTTAAATACAAATAAATAATAAAAATAAAAAACTAATTATGGATAATAATACAAAAAATGTTAATCTAGATGATAAATGTTGTATACATTGGTAAGACAGTCATAGATCCAACTACATAAGTGGGTAAATTACTCTTTTGGAGTAGATACACGTTTACTTATCATCTCTCAGTTGTGTGTCTGTCTTTGGACAGAGTGCACTCAGGGGCTTCTCTGTCAAAGGACAGAAGGCCAACAGGAAAATAATACTGAAGAGGTGCCCAGCCCTGGGGAACAGCTGCCTGAGGCCGCGCCCTCTCATTGCACCAGAGAGAGGGATTGTTGCTTGCACCAAGGCCAGTGCAACCAATGGTTGTGGGGGCTGAGGGGAATTTTTGTTCCTGTTCCAGGCATACGCGCTTGGGTCCCCACCTAAAAAATAGACCTTGTGTCAATCTCGTCCTAGTCAGGGGACAGAGTAAATACCATATAGAAACATTGCAAAAAAACACAAAACCATGTGATACACAAAATAAACACACATCCACATATACATACATACACATGAATATATGTACACCCATACATATGTTTATATATAAATGCAGTACTAGATTAGCTTTTAGGTCTCACCATTTTACAGTTAAAATGGCTTGATACAATCATAAGCTTTTCTTCAATCACACTTCTCAATTGTGGAACTCTCTTCTGGTTTCTTGCTTTCCAGTTAAGCTTGATCTTTAAAAATATAAATGCTATGTCAATCATTATCTTCTGACTTTGTAATTCCTGTTTTTATTGTTCTCTCTCCTTAATAGTAATTTTTCTCAGATTCTTTCACTCTCAGTAAGCCTTTGCATCTTAGTGGCCTTATTGCCTTGTTTGAGGATAAAAAAAGGACAATGTTGAAGTCCTTCACTCAATAAAAATTGCATCTTAGTGGCTTTATTGCCTTGATTGAGGTGAATGATTAAATATATTTTATAAATTAATTGATTTAAAATGTGGTTTTTATCGCTACACAGTTCTAACCATGTTTCAAAAATGGAAGCTAAAAGCTTCAAATTTAATTTTGTAATCAAATTAAAAACATTAGTTCCATTAAGATTTTTTGCTGTGTCTTTAAAACCCAAACACATACAGCCATAAACAACCAAATGAGAAACAGCTCAACATAAATGTAAACAATGGAAAGATGCATATTCGCTATGTTTTATTTTATAATACGATATGTGAATTTTACATGCATTATTATTGGATACAGTTAAGTAAGACATCAGTTTTATCAAAATTATGTTTATTTTAAATACAGCTGTACTTTTTTTGTGACATTAAATAGATATATAGTTTGGTCAACAGCATAGCCAGGGCCAGAAGTACATAGGCTAATTTTATATCTCATGTATGATGTGACCCCCTTTAAATTAGCTTCTAAATTAGCTTTATAAGTGAGTATTTACTGCAGTAATTCTTGCGTTTTTATTTACCTGAAAATTTAATAATTATCAAATCTCTAACAATTTTCTATATCTGCCTGCTTTAAGAAGTAATAGTAAACCAAAGCGAAAACCTTTTGTGATTGTTATACTCTGCTTCAAATTAGATCTCTTTCTGATTCACTCTACATGTTGACTGGATGTGAATGCTAAGAAAGCAACCCCCCTTCCCCACCCCCAAAAAATTGTCCTCTGCACAGGGGCTTTGAGCATCACATTTGGCCCACAAAACAAAATCCCCCTCAAAAAATATGAATATAAAAATAAAGAAGCCAATCATGAATGTTGTCACCAAAGAAAAACTCATTTTTTTTTCTATGAGTCACCACATTTGCCACTCATAAACCTCTAGGACAGATTTGTGGCAAACAGGCAAGCTTCAACTAATCTGCCACCAGCCTCTCTCAATGTTGCCAGTGTGTCCTCAGTCAACTTACCTGACACATTCATCAACTCCAGGCCTTACCAACTCTACATGTCCTCCAAATTGCTTCCCTTGCTCACAAAGAGACTTTCTGCTCACATCCTCTGTATTGGCAATACAATAATAATAATTAACAATATATAGTTTGGTCAACAGTGTAGCTGTGGCCAGCAGTACATATGCTAATTTTATATCTCCTCTATGATGTGACCTGTTAAAACTAGCTTTAAAATTAGGTCTTCAAAGGTTGCATGATATGGGAGTATATACTGTACTTACTGCAATAATTCTTATTTTTCTCTATCTGAAAATTTAATAACTATCAAATCTCTAACAATTTTCTATATCTGCCTACTATAAGAAGTAATAGTAAACCAAAACAAAAACCTTTTGTGATTGTTATACTCTGCTTCAAATTAGATCTCTTTCTGATTCACTCTACATGTTGGCCGGATGTAAATGCTAAGAAAACAAGAAAAAAATTTATATCTAGTGTATAATGTGACCCCCTTAAAATTAGCTTCAAAATTAGGTCTTCAAAAGTCACATGATACACAAGTATATATGGTATGTGTTTTCAAGGCACCATAAAATGCTGTCTCCTAGTATTTTTATTATAAAGTACTTAGTACTATTTCCAAATGAATTTAGACATATAGCAGTATACGATGTGATGTGTTTTGTGATATGTTTTTATTATATTGTGTGTTGGGGGTGATTGTTTAGCTTAGCCTGTACTGCAGAGTATCCAATATAAACCAAAATGATGGTGCTCATGAGAAACTGTTGTTAGCATCTTTGTCATTTCTTATCAATAATGATGTGTTGGGGACATAATGGACAGTGGCTTAGAATGAGAAAACAGAGAGACAAGTCTTGATTCCAGTCAAGTTCGGTACATTCACTTAGGAAAGTTCTGAATCCATCTTAGTTCCCTTCCAGCTATGGGTTAATTAGCAGGACTTGTATCTGAAAAAAATTATCCCAATATTCAACTGAAAAAAAAAAAAAGAAAAAGAAAGAAAAATTGGATTTTACTACCCAAAATGTTTCGGCTTTGAATAACCCACAAATGGTTAAGCTGTAAAAAAAAAAAAAAAAGTTGATCAACATCAAGGCAACATGTTTCTTCCAGATATCTCCGTATCAGTTATCTCCTCAAGGATACATCCCCCAGTGAATAAAAGTGTTGTTTGGATCCAGTGACTTGACCCAAAGAGTTGTGAGTTCAATACCTGGCTGCAGCAGAGGTGAACAAAAACTTGGAGAGTTAAGTTAAAGAGAGATAACTGATACTGAGATATATGGAAGAGGCATGACATGTGGAACAAGAACAATCTACCCGGTGGAAGAAATAAAGGGTTCAGTTCAAAATTCCAATCACCTGAATAAGGCCGGTGTGTACAACAGTTGAAACATCATGAATATGACAATAAAGATAAGGGCAACAGTCCAAACAATGTAAATAGTGTAAATAATTACAATACATCATCTCAGAAATATAGATGATGATCTGTATTGCAATCACGGTTAAAATCTTGAAATTAAATTAGTATGTATATAGATGTAAACTGTATAGAAAACAATAGGATAGATGTTGCTGACTGATTATCTCATTGGAGGTCATCAGGGATCAGATTTGGATTTTCAAGAAATAGCTTCAAGGGTGAGAAAAAAATATTTCAATTAGATTCCCACTGGTGTAACATAGCTCCCACTGTGCTTTTTCTATAAATATGTTCATGGTAATTTTTCTTATGAGCTTTCCTTTTTGGTACCTTGATTTTATGAATTTAAGTGTACTACAAAATTAAGTATTAATTATTAGTCTT
The DNA here is from genome assembly GCA_903632075.3 of Acanthosepion pharaonis. Taxonomy (NCBI): domain Eukaryota; kingdom Metazoa; phylum Mollusca; class Cephalopoda; order Sepiida; family Sepiidae; genus Acanthosepion; species Acanthosepion pharaonis. Next base: position 99,855 of record CAHIKZ030000246.1, on the reverse strand, counting down.
TTGAAGACTACAGACAGCAGCAACAACTAAACTGGATAGCAAGAAAAGAGAAAATAATGACATAAACGAAATGTTAGCATTCCACACCACTTCAAATAGAAGGTGAGAAAGGAAACCCCCATCAATACTGGAAAGAGTGAAAATAGCTACTGCACTGCGATAAAACCAATTTTCTTGAAAAGTTGTTTTAAGAGAAAGATTATATAAATTTTAACTGGCTACTTGGTCAGTGAATGCCAAATGTTTCCTTAGGAGGAAATGGTTAAAAATTACCATTAGTAGATTGCCAGCTAGGTCTCCTCATTTTACAGTTGAATTGGCTAGATGTAACCATAAGTTCTATGATAACAGTTTTTTCTCTCACACTTCTCTTTCTGCTTCTTGTTAACTTTGATCTTCAAAAATTTAAATGCAATGTCAATCAACATCTACTGTCTTTTTGATTACTCTTCTATTGTTTTTGTTCTTTAATAATGTTTCACATTTTTCTTATTCTTTCACACCCAGTAACCTCTTGTCTTAGTGGCTTTACTATCTTGCATGGGGTGAAATGATTAAAAAAAAAAAGAAAAAAATGCTATTGCTTCATATTTATTTTTCTACTACATAATGTTTATCTTTGTCAAGACATGTAAGGCCGACGCTTCTCCAGTGAACATTATCCTAAGAAAATTTCAAATCAGAACTTCTACTAATAAACCTCTGGCAATATAGACCACTGTTGGGGGTGGATCATTATTCATGTTCTTGAAATATAATCTGAGTAATACCTACGTACATGATGAATAAGATTAGTCATATTTTAAGTTACTTAATATCAACATCTGCTTAGTTATGTTGGTCTGAGATAGAAATTAAATTTTTTAACATGTTTACTGCTAAGACTAATGCTGTCATTCCTGAGCATCTCTAAAATGACCTGAAAACTCAAGTCATTTTCTTAGAAAGCAATGTTAGATTTAGACTTTATATAAATGGCACTCATGGCACCAAACCCATTCAGAACTTTCTAAACTGACAGCTGTATGCAACCGCTTTCGAAGATCAATGGTGAAAAATGGCTTTAAGTGAATGAAGCCTAAGGGTCTTGAGCAAAAACTATCCTCCTTTGAACATTGTGGGCCGCTGATTCAAAATTGCAAAAAACTGTACCAAGTATGAGAAACCACATAACTTTAAGACTTTCAACTGCAGCAATAACTAAAATAGGTAGCACTCGTTGATTGAAGAGAAAATAATGATATAATCAGGATGTTAATGTACCGCACTACTTCAAATAAAAGGTTAAAAAGTAAATCCCCCATCAATATTGGAAAATGTGATAAGAAACTGGACTTGAGGGATCTGTTTTTCTTAAATTGTTTTAAGAAAAAGATTTTATAAATTTAAACTGAAGGCCATGCTGGCTTGTAGGGGTTTTGATTGATATGATTTGTTTTTTACAGCTTATCAATCTTTTGTAGGTTATTTAAAGACAGAAAATATTTTTAGATTCTAAGAATTTTTTAAAATGATTTAGTGATACTAATTAACTCATTCCTGGTTGGTCAATGGATGCCAAATGCTTCCTTGTAAGGAAATGGCTAACATTACATATATATATATATATATATATATATATATATATATATATATATATATAGATTTTACAAACAGCAGATATTTTTATATAGTGAAATTGAAAAAAATTGGAAATACTGTTTAAAACCAGAACTGCTGATGACTGGAAATTTTACCAAAAAATTTTGAAGTTAGGATAAAAATTGATATTTAAGAGTTAAGTAAACTTTTCACATCATATTATTAATATATATTAATGCTGGACACAATCATTAGGCTGCCTGATGATTGTGTCTAGCATGAAACAGCCTGTCACCTTTGAGTATTGACTTCAATGTTCACTTTTATATTTACATATGCTCTATCTCTGATATTGAGCACTTTATCCTGTAAATATAGCACACCTTAAAACTATATTTCTTCATATATATATATATATATATATATATATATATATATATATATATATATAATATAAGGAATCTGAATGATAAATTGTCTTCTAAATTATGCAAAAATGGAAATAACACTGACATCTCATTTTAACAGAAATATTTACCAAAATTACACAAAAATATCTTGAAATAGTAAAGAGTAAATTTATTCAATAAAATCGCCATTGGCTTCAACCATGACCTCCAGATAACTTTCAAATCTCTTTCAATGCTTCTGGACGGTTTAAATTGTTAAATGCTGCCATAATCCTTGCATACATCTTTGGCGGTACAAAGAAATTTGTTGGTCCCTCACCCAACTGTGCCTCATCATAATCAAGGGGATTGCAGTCTGTGGAGTTAGATGGCCAGATGTAAGGGGTTATGTGGTCACAGAAATTGTCTAACAGCTATGATTGGGTGCTTCTGCTTGTGTGGTATGGTGCAGAGTCCTGTTGCCAGACAGTCTTCCAGTAGCAACTCTCTTGAACCAGGGCAGCTCTATCTCTTCAAAGCACTTGATGTAGGCATCCATGTTGAGACTGTGGCCCTCACCAACAAATACAAGAGTTCTTTTCTTATCAGAATGAGCTTTCTAAGCTACCATACCTTCGTAATTGACATTAGACTCATCTAACTCATTCTGAATCCTCAGCACTGTCCTCGGATTGACACCCAAACACTCTGAAATGTTCATATTGAAGCTTCTAGCATAAATGTCAAGCAGTACAGCATGCTGTTTCCAAATTTATGGCAGTGAATAGCGTCATGGTGGTCTTTTTCTCACAGATGGTGCCCAATTGACCTCTACTATAAAGTGCAGTTAACAAAATCAACATGCATTCACAAAATTAAAAATATAAAATGGCAACAATTTACCCATTGCACTCTGTACATATGGCTTACAGTCATAGCACTTTGAAACACCAATTCCTGTATGATTACCAAAGTTAAGCAACATTGAGCCTGGTTGGTACCTTGGGAATTCCAGGTGTTGAAAGTTTGAACATGCAAATGGTGTAATAAATAAAGGCTTGGAATTGTTAATCAGAGAGCTGAGTTCCAATTCCAGTTGGGTTCGTTATATTCACTTGTGCACAAATACCCTTCAGAAAGGTACAAATCTACCTTGTCTCTCCCCAGCTATGGGTTAATTAGTAAGACTTGTATCACTAAATGATTATAATCCCCAGAAAAATTTTACAATCTGAAAATATTTACTGGATTTAAATTACCTGCAAAGGGTCGATAAGGTATAGAAAACTATTCAATCAATCGAAGCATGTCTGTATGTATGTATAAACATTTTACTTATTTTCATTTTAAAATGAAAATTTGTGTCAATTATGCATAGAAATGAAAGCAGTGAATAAAATCTCAAAAATAGCAGTTTGATCTGACTTAAAATGTCAGAGACAAAACTACGCCTGAAGTTATGAAGTGATCTTTAGAAAGTTCAGCACATAAAAAAAAAGAGTAGAGAAATGACTCCAGATGTGTGTGCTTTATATATATATATATATATATATATATATATATATTTAAAATGTGTGTATTTAGGCAGTATTTTTTCATTGATACATGTTTCATTAAAGACAAGTTGTATCTATTTATTTTATATAAATTCTTTTCATATTGTCTGATAAGCTTAATAACATTATCATTAGAAGAAAGAAAATCACAATATTGATACATATTTTTTAATCCTATCTAAGCTTTCGGCTTACATAAGCCATTATCAAAGATGACAATTACATTACAATATATTAACCAATACATGGATAAGACAGTGATGATAGTCTGCTTTTGTTTGCATGGAAGATTTCCAAGCAATGACACTCTTGCATATAAGTCGCTGGAAGCAAAAATCGCACCGCAGCTCATGATGTCACACATGATCATGCGAGAGTGAATTCGAGAAGTATTAATTATGGGAAGCCGTTGGTATAAACCAATGGCTTCTGTTACCAATTATTTATACCAACGGCTTCCCATATATATATATATATATAGGTCACTTTTCTGGTTGGCCATGACTACTAGTTTCATACACTCTATAGTGCCACAATGATTGTGTGCTTCAAGGCACATGAAACTCAATTGATGCTGAGCAGAAAACATTCCTATGTATATCAGGAAATAATACTTAGGCTCTATCATTAAGCATAGAACACTCTCGTTTATGTTTGCCTTTCATCCTATAGTAGGTGTATTAATTAAATTGTAAAGTGTGTGTGTGTATATATATATAAGTGAACATTGAAGTCAACACTCAGAGGTAACAGGTTGTTTCATACTAGGCACAATCGTCAGGTTGCCTGATTGTGTTTCACATGAAACAGCCTGTCGCCTCAGAGTGTATGTTAAACATAAAAGTGAACATTGAAGTCAACACTCAATCTCTGATATTGAGCACTTTATCCCATAAATATAGCATACCTTAAAAACTATTTCTTATATATATATAACTTTAAACATTATTTTTAGTTGGATACCCATATTTGAGTAGTAACTGTGATTATATTAAACAGTATTTCTATATCACCTACTGTCCTGAATGTTTAAGAATTTTTTAAAAAAGAGGGCATATTTTATTTATAATAAAATTTCTCAAATGTTTGGTCTGCTTGATGAAATATATATATATATATATATATATATATATATATCTTTTTTTATTCATTTGTTTAAACTTGCTTTTTTTTTTATGGATACTCATATTTGAGTAGATGCTCTGTTTTTATTATTAAACAGTATATTTAATTATTCACATTTACTAGCCTGAATATTCGAGAAATCTTGTTAGAAAAATATGTGCCCTCTGGCAAGATTCGAACCTGTGTCCCCTAGGAGAAACTGTCATTAGGTCTGATATCCCTTGAAACTGCATATTGTACTGTATTCATGCCAGAAGCTCTAATACAAAACTTTCAAAGTACTTGGGTGTTAATTTGTGGACAGTGCAAAGATTCGGAAAGTGTCGGATGAGTCTGATGGTAATTATGAAAGTATGTCAGCTCGGAAAACTTACTCAGAGCATTCTGATAAAAGAAAGAGCTCCTGACTTTGTTGGTGAGGGCTTCAGATTCAACACGGAGGCCTACATCAAGTGCCCTGGGTCAAGTGGGTGGCTGCTTAAAGACCTATGCCTGGCAATAGGACTCTGCTGGTACCAGACAAGCAAGAGAAACCAGTCATGGCTGTCAGACAATTTCTGCGACCCCATCATCCCTTACATCTAGCTACCTAACTCACCAGATTTCAAGCCCCCTTGATTATTATGTGTGGAGCACAGCTGAGCGAGAGACCAAGAAAATTCTTTGTAACACCAAAGATTAACTGAAGGCAAATCATGGTAAATGGTAGCATTCACTAACTTAAAGGAGGAGACAATCCAGAAACATTGCAGGAGATTCCAAAGTCATCTGGAGGCAGGTGTTGAAACCAATGGTGATATTTTTTTATTTTTATTTAATAAATTTACTCATTAGTATTTCAAGATATTTTTGTTTAATTTTGGTAAATATTTCCGTTAAAATGAGATGTCAATGTTATTTTCATTTTGCATAATTTATTAGAAGATAATTTGCCTATTGCATTCCGTATATATATATATATATATATATATATATATATATATATATATATATAGAGAGAGAGAGAGAGACACACACACACAGACAGACAGTGTGTGTGTATATATATATATATATATATATATATATATATTTTTGAATAAAAAAACAGACCACGTTAAAATTTCATTTCTATTTCAAACCCCTAACAGGGTTCTGGATTTTTTTTTCCAAAAGCTAAAATGAAAAGATTCTTTTCCTGTTTCAACTTTTGGAATAAAGTCTGATGGTGAAATAACATTAATTATAATGAAATAACTTAATTCTTAACGTGGTCTGTTTATTCAAACATTCTCTCTGAATTTTACATTGAGCTCTCTGGATATCATCCTCCTCAGGTCTACCCATACGGATTACCTAAGTTTGCATAAACTATATATATATATATATATATATAATATAAAAGAGAGACAGACAGTATGTGTGTGTGTGTATATATATATATATATATATATATATATATATATATAAAATTTTTCTCGTCTACTTAAATGTTAATTACAGGAAAATGGTAAAAATTTATCTCTTACAAAATTAGATGAATATGTAACAGTTTCTGCTAAAACCTGATTGCTATGAAACAACTTCTCTTCATAAGCCTACCAAAACTGCAATTTGGCATTAGGACTTAAGTTTTTTTTCTTGGACTTTTATTTGACAAAATACTTGTTTGAGAAGTTTTTTTGTTTCCCTTTTCCTTCTTTTTATTACTAATTATCTCCCTTACAAAATGGCAGTGTCTTTATGACATTAACATTTTATTGCTGATGTTTATAAAATCCCATTCTATGAAAGAGCAGAGTTCAACAACACAATAATAATTAGATTTAATATATCTAAAGATTCACATATGAAAAATCAAGTAATAACTTAAGAAAATTTCAATTTCATATCTATCAATAATTTTGGCAGCATTCGTAAAATAATTGAAGTATAAAAATCTCATAATAACTTACTAGTTAGATAAAAAATATTTCATTTCTTATTGTACTTTATTCACACAAAAACAGCTGCCATAACTCTATATAACAAAAACAATGCATGCTAAACTTTCCCACCATCTCAAAGCAAGTCGGTTCAAAAGCAAAGAAAAAAAACAAAACAAAAAAAAATAGCATTTCAAACAAGAAAAACCTTCCACAGCAAGACATCTAACAAAATGTATTTTCTGGAACTCAACCTCACCTCCAGAATACGCTTTCACATGGTTGACTCCTTAAATGGGTTTGTTTGCATCCCATTAGCCACCTGCATGCATAAATCCTGTACAAATTACAGACTTCTGTCAGCAAACAACTACTTAGTTTGTACTACCACTTTGAAGAACTATCAGAAATGCTTACAGTTGGAGAAATTCCTCTTGTTCTCTTATGCTTAACTGTGTAAGCTTTCTTGATTACAATGTTTTAAATCTTTCTGTTGTGCTTCAGTGTAAATGTTTGATTTGCTGAACAAAATAAGCTTTTATTTCAAAGCTTGCTAAAAAATTGATTAGAAATAGAGGAATCTAACTTGTTGGTAGGAGAATGTCAAAGAAAATAAGTAATATTTTCATTCAAAATAGATTTATGTTTAATAAAGTCAGTAATAACCTTAAGAAAGGTATGAATCCTCTTCTTCTCACCCCCCTCCCCCAGCTATGAGTAAATAGCAGGACAGACCAGGTTCTATAGTCTTGGATGGTACCTGGTCTACCATAGAAAAAAAATGGCAAGCTACTGCAGGGGAAAAATCTGCCTTGTCAGTCATGTATTGAAAGATACATGATTGGCTAAGCATGTATAGCACATAACAAAAAAAAAAAATTTTAATTTCTTCATCTTTGAATAAAATGAATTCTTTTGTATTGAAATTAGTAATATTTTAATATCTATCAGTAATATTTGATTATCCATAGTTTTAAATATTACTTATTATTTACACAATTTACATTTGAACTGTTGTCTTTGTTGTTATCACAACATTTCGGCCATTGTACCTACTGGCCTTCATCAGGTGTATATTGTTTTGAGTAAACTACAGTGAATTCTGAACTGAACGTGTGGTGAATACAATAAAAATAACTTTCTTTTTCTCCAGTTTTCAAATTCATGAACCTATGCAAAAATTTATATTGACCAATAGAAAAAGGGATTGGCTCTAGGCTGAAGAAAAGATCAAGGCAAAATAGAATGAGCTGATGTGAAATTGCTTATTGATATAAATAGGCATTGAAAGTTGAATCGAGGCAGAAAGAGAGAAAAAGCAGAAAGAAGCAGGAGGCAGAAAACCAGTATTCCATGTGTCTGAATAATGCTGGTGTCAATTTCAAACTGTTCAACTCTAAAACTAAGTACCTTAAAATATATCTTTTCAATCATGTTGAATACAACCATATAACTTTTATGTGAAAAACGAACTTTCTCAATTTGTTTTAAACATTTTGGAATATTACTTTGTGTCTGATGATTTAATATGAACATTTTCTCTTTTTGACAATTCATCGAAACTACGAACTTTAAATATTTGATTCCTTTTCCTGAAACAAGTTACTGACAACTTCAAATGTGCAAATTTGTAAATAAATTCCTTATTTTGTTTTGTTAGATATAACATGTGTTTTTTATCATCATTATTCCTCAATACTTCAAGCTCTTTATTTAATATGCAGGTGTAGACTGTTCTCATTCCACTGCCAATGGTTCAGTTTACAATTCCTTGAAGGTTACCCAGATTGATATATGCCTGATGAAGACGGGAGGTCATAACGGTCGAAACATTGAGATAACAACAAAGAAGACAATAGTCTGAATGTAAATAGTGAAAAATCATAACTCCTCATCCCAGAAATTCAGATATAGTTATTTTATTACTTATTTATTAAGGCAAGAATCTTCTGAAAGGTTCTCAGCCTAACCGAAAAAGGATTAAAAATTAGTTTTGGACAGATTTTATTTCTGAAAGTTGGTTGGGCTAAGAACTATATTTGTTACATCCCATTTGTTTTTTTTTTTTTTTTTTGTAGAAATTAGAAATTTCTGCTAGCAACATAGTTAATTGAAATATCATATTTTAACCTTTTCTTTCATAACTCAATTTCCTGTAAATGCTAAAAAGGCCAAAATTGCAATCAATATATATATATATATATATGACATCTTTTTATGTTTATATGTTCTTTTTATAGATACAAAAATTTAAGCAAATGCTCTGTTTATAATAAACAGTATTAACAACATTTACCGGCCTGAATGTCCAAGAAAATTTTCATAAAAAATATGCATCCTCTGCCAGGAATCAAACCTGTACCCTATACGGTTAAGGCACATCAGGCTATATGATGGTTCTGTATAGGATACAGGTTTGATTCCTGTCGGAGGACGCATATTTTCTATGAAAATTTCTCGGTTGTAGTTATTTACATATTGTTAACATTTGATAAATTGTTTTGGATAGTAGATGTAAAACAGTTAGTAGGTCATATTATATGCCTGGTTTTATCTAATTGGCATTTTTATTGTTGTCATTAATGTTATTATCTTTTTTATAGTTGTAGATTTGGTATACTTTTCACTTAGCATTGTGGATGAAATAGTAAGCATATTGGAGATTTTTTTTTCTGAAGAAGAAATATACATAGAAAGCACATTTAAAAACATCCAATATCCTTAAAATTTCATCCACAACTACATGGTGACTGGCAGTTACATTCCTTACATGATCATCAGATCCTGAAACTGACAGTTACCATGCAGTATTGATTTCTATGTCCATACATAAACTCTGTTCTATAATAGTGAGTATTATTCCCTTTTAAATATAAGTTTTAAACATATATGGCTAAAATTGTGACTGAGTAATGCGAGCTAATGCATGTATAGTGGACTCTTGTGTCATATTCAATGTATGAGGGTCAGCAACTCAGTTCCTAGGAACTGACAGCCAGACACCAGCACATATGATTTGATTATAGTGGTGAAGGCTTTGTGCAGAACCAACCACACTTTTTGAAGGGCTGAATACAGAGAACTGGTACACTATGTGCCACAAGGTCCTGAAACAACCTTCGGCAGGTTTTGAATTCAGAGTTGTCCTCCTCCTAGACCAGTTGCCATCCATGGCTATAGAACTCAGTCTGTTCTGCTCGAGGGAGAAGATGATTCATAGCTTTTCCCAAGGGTTTTGTAAGTGAATGTAATGGATTCAACTGGAATTCAAACTCTGCTCTCAAGCCCTTAGTCCGAGCC
>CAHIKZ030000246.1:40000-85000 GCA_903632075.3 Acanthosepion pharaonis | reverse complement strand
GAGAAGACAATAAAATGACAGGATTCAGGAAGACAGAAGATGGAAATTGACATTACATTTAAATTCTCCAAGACTATGCGACAGGGAAGCAAGAAACGAAGAGAGTTCCACAGGTGAGAAAAGAAATTATTAGAATAGAACATACAGTTACGTCTTGCTATTTCAACATTGGCAACTAGGTCTCACCATTTTAATCTAGTAGTATACTTAAATTCATGTGGTTGAGGTACCAAGGTGGAACGCTCATTAGAATAATTACCATGAAAATATTTATGAAAAAAGACAGAGGGTAGCCATGTGACACTTTTGGGAAAATGCCAGGTCAGGGATGACTACATTACAGATCCTTCTTTGGATTCAGGAAGACATAAAATGTTGACTGATGTTGCATTTACATTTTTGAAAACTGTGTGAGGGAAGCTAGAATTGGAAGAGTGTTTCGCAAGTGAAAAAAGAAAGATATTTTTATACTTAAAAAAGATAATAAATATCAGATGTTTTTCTATTTAGACAAGCATGCATATCTTGTTTGTTATGCTAGCCCGGTTTTGCTTATTGTATTCTCCGACCATCTTCAGGCATTTGTCTTTTTACTCTGGAACTGAATTCTTTATTCAATTCATGGAGTTAGATTGTTCTCATTCTGATTTTCTTGCTTCAGGAACATTTCCTGTCAGTTAATATTTGCCAGTTTTAGTCGCTTTTTTTTATTTTTAATTATTTAACTCCAAGCATGGTGATAAAGCCACTAAGACACAAGAGGTTACTGGGAGTGAAAGAGAATAAGACTAGTGAGGAGAAAGGACAGTAAAAGAACAGGAAGACAGAAGATGCTGATTGATGTTACATTTCAATTAGATTGTAGGTGACAGGGATTAAGAAACCAGAAGAATCCCAGAAGCAAGAAGTGCGAGAAAATAAACTATAATGGGAGAGAGCTATAGAAGAAATGTTTATTCTCCCATTTACATTTCCCCCATTATGGGCATTATCATATCTATGAGATAATAACACCATATTTCACAGATGGAACAGAAAGGCTGAAAGGAAAAAGAATGATGAACATCATAAAGTGACAAAAATGGTCAGTCATTTAATCAGTCTGTAAGCTTATTGGAGTCAAGATACATGTGTTGTTCATCTTGCCTATGTAAATAAAGAGTTTAGTTCAGAATTCCCTGTATGTTATCTGAATCAATATACACCTGATGAAGGCTGGAGGGCTATAACGGCCAAAATGTTGTGATAACATTAACAAAAATGAGGACAATAGTCAACATGCAGTGCAAATAAGAATCTATGAATGACTTAAAGTTGAATTCTTAAATTGTATAAATGCATTGTTGACTTTGTTTATTTTCACTTGTATGGCCAATGCATTCATGTGAATGAAGTGGATTTACTAAAGGCAGAATTTATATTCTTCGTATTTATTCACAAAAGATGTAAAAGTTGTTTGCAATGAACAAATTTTTATTCTTAATCAAACATTATTTCTTATATACTTTCTCTATATACTTGTATATTACTTTTTTATGTTATAAGTAAGTAATATTTATTTCAAATCAATTAATTTAACTTTAAATTTGCTAATTTTACTCAAATAACATGTTACAAATATATATTTTATTTTTGGAAGATTTTTAAATTTGATAATTTTGTTTTGTTTACAAATTTCTTAAAATTAAGAAGATGGCAGATTTTAAGAAAATTTTTTGAAATCTGCCAAAAAGTTGAGATTCCAATCTATATAATTTCTGTTTGAAATACTCCAGAATATTTTACTAACTGGGAATAGTAAATTTAATAATTTAGGTTTCAGTTAAAGCTAAAATGAAATTTTCAAGAATGCTTTTTCATTTTTAAAAATTCATTTAAACCTTAGGAATCAAAAATTCAGTGGACGTACCTAAAATTTTAAATGTTATTTTATAGCAGATGCATGTCTTTGAGTAGGCATCCAGTCTTTTTCGATCATGTGAATTACATCTGCTGGTCTGTGGATTCAGGAAATCTTGACAAAGACAATGAACTCTTTGGCAGGGTTCAAAATCCCCTACAAAAGGAAGTGCTGGTTCAATTCCTGCCAGAAGACACCTTTTCTTTATTATTATTCTTAGATGCATAGGCAGATAAATATAACTCTGTTTTTTAAAAAAAAAAAAAAACACATGCTGTCAGCTCAGGCATGTGTGACAATAATTTTCACTGTTCATTTCCCATGATTGCAATGTCATCTGTTGTAGAGATGTGATAGCCATCATATATATATATATATATCAGTCAATTATTGGAGTCAAGACACATGTGTTGTTCATCTTGCCTATGTAAATAAAGAGTTCAGTTCAGAATTCCCTGTATTATTATCTGAATCAATATACACCTGATGAAGGTTGGAGGGCTATAATGGTCGGAATTTTGTGATAACATTAACAAAGATGAGGACAATAGTCAACATTATAAGTAGTGCAAATAAGAATATATGAATGACTTAAAGTTGAATTTTTAAATTGTATAGATGCATTGAGGACTTTGTTTATTTTCACTTGTAGACACCCAGTCTTTTTAGATCATGTGAATTACATGTACTGGTTGGGAAATCTTAAAGAAAATATCCTCTCTGGCAGAGTTCAAAATCCCCTATTAAAGGAAGGGCAGCTTTTCTTTATTACAATTCTTGAATGCACAGGTGGGTAAATGAAAGTAATTCTGTTCCCCCCTCCCCCAAAAAAAACACAGGGTGTCAACTCTAACATGTGTGAGAATATTTTTCACATATACAATGCATGTGTAATTCCCATGCTTACAATGTCATCTGCTGTAGAGATGTAATAGTCATATATATATATATATATATATATATATATATATATATATAAAATATTAGTGGAAAATATACATACATATGCAAAATATATATAAAATACCCATACATGTATATTTTCAGAAAAAAATTTTCCAAGAGGAAGAATCCTGGTAGAACTCAATGTCTAGGACAGAGTAAGGATATAATAAAAAACTTAAACACTAATATTAATGGAATATTAGTGTTTAATATATATATATATATATATATATATATATATATATATATATATAAATATACAAATAATCAAATAATCACAGCATTCTATATATACATGTAGATGGGTTTGAATGCACATGTACACTATAAAAAAAAAAAAAAATTTACACTGATGAAAAGTTCATATAAAAGAGAAAAATCTAGAAGTATAAGCAGTGAATTGCTGATAGCTCCTGATGAGTAGACAGAGTAATTCCCAAAGGGTCCATCTTCAAAACTCAGGGTGCTGAAGATAACATCAGTCAGCTAAGTGACAAACCTTTTACTTGTATTATATATATATATATATATATATATATATATATATATATACACACACACACACACACACGTGTGTGTGTGTGTGTGTGTGTGTGTGTAAAAAAAAAAAAAACTTCAAAATCTATATAGGCCCATATGGCCAATATCAGATTTTTTTTTCAGAAAATGTTGTTGGTCTGATGAGATGAATATATCTATATTCATCAAAATAAATTTATTACTGAATATGGATTTTTAAGATATTTTTTTCCTAATTATTATTATTATAATTTGCTATGTGCGTACATTGAGCTATCATATTGACTAAAAGTCCTGTTTGGAATAATCTCTACCAATTACAATTTGGTGTGTGTATATATATATATATATATATATATATATATATATATAAAAAGTTAGTAGGATATACAATCTGAAGAAAAATAGAGGAATGAGACAAAGTGGAAAAGCTTTTTAATGACAATGCATTTCACCTTTATGTGGTAGGTTGTCATCTTCAGGTCTGAAAGACAAAACAAAAGTGTGATGTTTGTATTAAAGCCGTTAATGTTTGTTTGCTAGGTTGACATCTTCTGGGCAGAATGAAAGAACAAACTGCTTAACATATTTAATACAAAAAAAAGAAAAAAAACAGGCAGTTTTTTTGTTTTTATTCCAACCAGAAGCCAACCTAGCAAACAGACATTAACGGTTTTAATACAAAAGTTACAGTTTTGTTTTTCTTTCTTTGGACATTTTTATTTTCAGTGAATTTAAAAATGGAATTCTTTTTTACATGAGACAACAGAATGAATTGCAGATATAAAAATCTTTGATTATGCATAGAAAAATATTAACAATGCAATTGCAAAATTACTTCAATATGGCTGTCATGTTTTTGTGGAATGGATCATGTTAGCTTTCTTCAGTTATTTTTTTATTATCAATGATTTAAGAAACCTAATTATTATATATATATATATATATATTTTACATGAATCAACAGAATTAATTGTAGAGATAAAAATCTTTGATTATGCATAGCAAGATATAAACTGTGTAATTGCAAAATTAAATTTTTCTATCATTTTTTTAATGGTATGGATTGTATTAGCTTTCTTTTGACATTTTTATTTTCCATGATTTTAAAAACTGAACTCTTTTGTGCATGCAACAATCAGGTTAATTCGTCCTGGGTATGACGATAAACTACATCCGTGTCATGGGTAAAATGATAAACTACGTCCAACAGCAAGGCCTCTGATCAGGAGGTTTTGAGGAGCGTGGAACCACCTCTTAATTGCTGGTGTTCCCATGTCCACCCTGACCCGGGGTGGTAGCAACTGTTAGGGTCCCAGCTATGGGCAAATAGTTAACCCCGAAACTGAGGTAAAAAGCATTATAAAAGTGTAAAAATAGTTTTAATACCAGAAATACTTTGTAAAAAATATTATCAGAAATAAATTTTTGAAGAAAAAAAAACTATTACCAGCAATATATTTTTGAAAAAAATATTACCAGCAATACATTTTTTAAAATAATATTACCAGCTATACATTTTTGAGGAAAAAATATTACCAGAAATAGATTTTTGACAAAACAAAATATTACCAGGAAAAAATGTTGTCGGCATTAAAAAGCCCATTGAGGTTGATATGCCATAAAACATAACAAACAAAACCATTCAAGTTAATTGTATCAATAAAAATCCTAAATTACTCATGTAGAAAATATAACCCAGAAAATTGGAAAACTACTTAGTTTGTGCTATGTTAATTAACATCAATATCTATCGCCAGTCACAATGAACAGATTTTCCCTTGAGGAGGCTCCATGCCTTGAGTGAATATTGGGCCTCAAACTCACACCAGACGTCAAGTGGAACACTTATATATGATCTATTGCTAGAGATTCAGGTAAAATGTACCACTCTGGTAAGTACCTGATTCCTCATGCTATCCTCTACCTTTATAAGAGCCAGATCAGGCTGAAAATGGAGAACTGTTTTCATATTTGGGTGGGAGCTACCCAGTCCTCACTTTCCAGTCTTGATAGAGTTCAAAAAATAATTATTTTCCACACTCCATCCTCTCTCTCACAGGCGAAATATGGCAAATCTCTCACTTTGTTATCATTGCTTCCATGGAAGGTGCTTGAATGGACTACATTCCTTGGTTCCACCAGGTCTAACTTTCACGGCTAGGACCACTTACATAGTAGCAAACCATCCACATTTCCTCCATATTCCATCAGCAAGAAGTAAATTTCACTCAAACAACTTCTTCTCATGAACCACTGCCCTGTGAAAAACTCCCAAGGGGATATTTCCCCAATCACTACAATCTTAACCTATTCAAGTTTAGAGTCAACCATTATCTTCCCCTCCTATCCATATAAACTACCCCTTAACATAAACTTCTACCTTGAGTGGCACCCAGGATCTGTACAAGGTGAACCTTACTGTAAAAAAAAAAAAAAATGTTTCTTATTTTTGTTATTTTTTTTTTTTATTGTACAAGTAAAATTTTTTGTATATATTCATGCATAAAATATGTTTAATGCAGAAAAATTTTTTTTTAATTTTTTTTTTTATTATTAATGAAAATGTTTATACAGCTGACTCTCTCCCACAGCTGTCCGCCTTGCTGTTGAAATATGTCCCTATTTCGCTAGGCTGGGCTTTGACTTGTCCTTGAAATTCTTTAATTGGAGGAGTGATATGGGGGTGAGAGACAAAATCTAGGATGTCTTTCTAACAACCAATGAAATTATTTCTCTTTTATTGTCTATAACATAAGATGTTTAAATAAGTTCATTTGCAAGAATTTCTTGTTCAAACCATGTAGTATTTCAATGAATATTTTCTTACCATTTCTTTAAGGCAATGAGGGTGTTGAAAAGAAATGTGAAATTTCTGGCTGGTAGATATGTGCAGATGGATCATAAGATTCTTTTTTGGTGATGGTAATATCAGCCTTTTCCTTGTAAGGAAACATCTGGCATTCATTGACTGAGCAGCCATTGCTTTTCCTGTTAGTCTTTTCTTCACTCCTTAGTCATTGGACTAGGATCAAAGTGTGATATCTGTTCTCCTCATCAATATTAGCCTTTTCCTTGTAAGGAAACATCTGGCAAACACTGACTGAGCAGCCAGTGCTACCATCGATTGAAACAGTTTTTCAGGAAAATAGATGTCTCAAATCAACTGCTTTCACTCTTTCCAGTATTGATGGAGGTTTCCTTCCTAACCTCTTGTTTGAAGTAGTGTGGAACATCAACATCTTGATTATGTTGTTATTTTCTCCACCAGCCTGAATATTCAAGAAATCTTACTTGAGAAAAATAATCCTGCTGGGGAATGCATATTTTTCTCAAACAAGATTTCTCAAATATTTAGGCCAGTAATCAATAAAAAAAATCCATCTATTTTTACATATACATATATATATATATATATATATATATATATATATATATATATATATATATACATTTATTAAAGACATTTTACGTTTAATGTTTTTTTTTTTTTTTTTTATATAAACATAAAATGTCTTTAATAAATAAATTGTCGGACTTTGTCCATTTCTTAATATATATATATATATATACACACACACACACCATTTTTGGGTGATACAGGTTGTCAAGATGAGTTTTCAGCTTAACCTTCTTAAACATGTATTGTCAGTAAAATTCTTCACAGTTCAATGGTACCTTGCCAATCATTCTTACAATACCAGCATTTTTTTTATATTTTGCAACCTCTAAAGTTATTAACCATTTCTCTCTATCCATCAAATTAGCCTATTGTTTGTTTTTTTTTCATCAGTTTCACCCCATTTTTTTCTATCTTTTTATGTGCCATGTTCTTTCAGAACGTAGGCAATCATGGCTCTCCATCTCCCTCTATCACTTGCAGCTTTCAACAAGTTTCTTCCCTCTGCTTTGTCCCCCAGACCACATTCTGTCATCCACTTAAGTCTGCCAGGTATGTCACGCATTGTTTTCCCTTGTCTCTCTTTCCCTCTATTTGACCTGTGAGTATCAGATTCTCCAGGCCCTCCTTCCTCATCATGGTTCCCAGAAATTTCAGCTGCCTCTTCCTGATATTAAGTATAAGCCTCCTCCTTGTTTGCAACCTAAGATCTCATCATTGCTCACATGCTCAGTCAATAATATCCTTAGCATCCTTCTGTAGAACCACATCTCTGTCGTCTCAAGTCTCTTCTTTATCTTTGAGGAAATCGTCCAACATTCACTGCCGTAAAGAAGGACAGATGTCACGTAACAGTTCAGTATTCTTTTCTTTCTTACCAAAGATATCCTCCTGTCTTACAGTACTCTGTTCAACTTTTGGAATGTGTCCTTGGCCATCCCAATATGCCTACGGATTTCAGTGTTGCACTTACCATTCTCTGTCACGATGCTTCCCAGGTATTTAAACTTCCACGTCTGCTTGATTCTAGTTTTCAACCTTTAGATCACATTTCATCTCATCCTCTTACTGACAACCATGCACTCTGTTGTCTTGTAGTTTATGCTTAGTCCTTTCTTCTCACTCTCCGTTGCTACCTTCTGTAGGAGACTTTGTAATTTCATTTCCATGTCTGCTATCAGTACTGTCATCTGCATGTCTTATGTTGTTAAGATTGTGACCGCCAATGCTAAATCCTGGTAGGGTTTTAAAATCTCTCAGGATTGCCTCGCTGTATAGGTTGAACAGGTCAGGTGAGAAGATGCATCCTTGCCTTATGCCCCTTTCTATTTTTGTATATTCACTGAACTCATTTCCTTTGCATATGCATGCTGTTTTCTGCCAGTATAGTTTCTTGGTTATTCTGATATCTTTCCCGAATAGATTGAGGTTCTTGAGCAGTTCCATCAGATCCTTGTGGCATACTTTGTCAAAGGCCTTTGCATGAAAACTCACTAAGACACAAGGGGTGACAGAGTGTGGAAGCATTAAGAAGAAAAACATTAATTATGAGCGGGAAGAGAAAAGAGTAAGCAGGTGGACAGCAGATTATGATTGATATTGCATTTAAAATTTTGTAGATTAAAGTTAACTGGAAAGCATGATGCCAGAAAGGAGTTCCACAAGTGAGAAATGCAAGAAAAGAAACTGTTAGCCTGACAGAACATTTCAAAGGGTTAAACTCTCACATATTCTTATTAATTTAAGACTTTATTTGTCTCATGCCAATGACTGCCATTTGTTTAAATCTGTCAAACATGAACTGGCATTCATACCAAGTAGATGGATTTTTCCATCATTCAGAGAATAAACTTTTAAATTCTAATAAGTATTAATTTTATATATCGCTAAAACATGACAATGCTCACAATATAAGATACCATGTATACGACTCACATTTTTAGCATGTTGATTTGAACTTATTTATTTAGAAAAAGAAATTATCTGCCCTTGATTTTTGAATCTCTTAAAATGATTTCTGATTGGCTAGTATATAAATAATACTATTGTTGGCCACAGAAGCTTCTATTTTGTACCATTCTCTTTCTTGATCTGATTTCTCTGAGTCTCCACCAGCTGCGGATTGCTCGACGCCATCACTCTTTTGAAGCTCCTATTAATTAATCATGAAGACATATTATGTGTCTTTCTTTTTTGCTTCCCTTCAGAGTAAATAAGTCTGTCAACAATGAAAGCCGATACTTTTGGCAAATTTGCAATCACAACCTGAACAGTCATTCATGAGTGGGCCAATATTTTTTTTTTTTTTTTTTTTTTTTTTTTTTTTTAAATCATTTCACCCCAAGCAAGGCAATAAAGCCACTAGTGTGTCAGGATTTACTAAGTGTTAGAGAATATGAGAAAAACTACTATTAAGGAGAGAGGACAATGAAAGAACAGGAATTAAGAAGACATGATAATGATTGACATTGCATTTTATTTATTATTTGTTTGAGATTGAGAACTAGCATATAAGACACACTCGAATTTTAGCAGGGAAAATCAAAAAAAATTTTAATTAGTAAAATTATTAGTAAACAGTACAGCCTAGGCTATATTTATGAGGTATTATTTTGGTTAAACAAGCCATGTTTACAATTACGTGAAAAATAATAGGAAAAAAAAGAAACTTTATTATATCCGAAGGTAAGAAAACAAAATAAAAATCAAGCAATTATTACAAGTGAGCAAAACACTACAGTTACTATCAAAATTTTATTCATCGTCAAATCCATGAAATTTGTCATCTTCATTATCAAAACTCTGATACTTATTATCAATACTACTATCATTGTCGTTAAATAATGCGTCATCTAATTTCGGCTGACTATCAGGAATCTTAAACCTACATATGGCATATAAGACGTAGGGGAATTTTAAGATATTTTTAGTTAAAAAAAGTGCACCTTATATGCCATCAAATATGGTATTTAGTGTCTGTTTTGGGTGGACAGTAAGTCCTTTCTTTGTCTTTATTTAATGTCATTAAAAACACCTTTGCTGAAAAATTTTTGTTCATTTTAAAAACTTACACTAACATGATCTTAGTGTGAATAACCCTATTCTGATTATACATACAGAAGCTTGGTTGTTGGAGTTTTTTATTTTCCAACTGAAACTTTCAAGTCTTCTTTATATGCTGTGTCCCCCTGAGGATGTAGGCGATCATGGCTCTCCACAACTTCCTGTCCCTTGTAGCTCTTAATAAATTTTGTCTTTGTTATTCCTCCTAAACCTTGTTCCATTTATGCAAACTCACTAAATATGTCATGTGCTGTTTTTCTGTCTCTCTTGTCATCAATCTGTCTCATGAGTATCAGGTTTTCCAAGCCCTCCCTCCCTCTCATTATGTGCCCTAGAAACCTCAACTGTTTCTTCCTGATGTTAAGTATAAGTTTCCTTTTTGTTTCCAATTTCATCGTTGCTCACATATTTGGCCCATGATATCCTCAGCATCCATCTGTAGAACCACATTTCTGTTGTTCAAGTTTCTCCTTCATCTTTGAGAAGACTGTCCAGCACTCACTGCCATACAGGAGGACAGATATCATGTAACTGTTTAATAATCTTTTCTTTGTCTTTAGTGAAATTTTTCTATTTCTCAGTACTCTGCTTAGCTTTTGGAAGGCATCTTTGGCTAACAGTGTCACACTTTCTGTTCTCTGCTAAAACACTTTTCCCAGCTATTTAAACTTTCGCACTTGTTTGATTTTTGTATCTCCGATTTGCAATTCGCGTTTTGGGCTGTTCCTTTTGCTAACAACCATACATTCTATTTCTGCCCCTTAATAAATTAGATTGGCAGCTAGGTCTCACCATTTTACACTGTCCTGGGTATCTTCTGTCTTAACTCTAGAACACTAACCATCAATTAAAGTTACACCACTACTAACCATGGAAAATATCCCAAAAAAATATTAAATATAAATCTTTATTTGAAATATTTTACATGCAGGCACTTCAAACTTTGTACTTTGAGTTAACATTAATAGGAACTGAAAAGCATATTATTTAGGTAAGGAAATCAGGTACTGAAAATTGTAATTAAAAATAGGAAAATTTGCGCTGGGTACTATATACCCACGATTAGTATTCTAGGGTTAATTCTTGTTCTTTTATTGTCCTTTCACCTTAATAGTAGTCTTTCTCATATTCTCTAACACTCAGTAAACTATTGCGTCCTATTGGCTTTATTGCCTTGCTTTAGGTGGAATAAAGATTTAAATGCAATGTCAATCGTTATCTTTTGCTTTCTTAATACTTATTCTTTTATAATTCTCTCTCTTCTTAACCTTTAACAGTCTGCATTATTCACATGTATTACTTTTGGCTCTGCTTCCTCAAATGCAGTGGCCTCATTCTGAATTTCAAGCAAGATGATTTTCACTGTTGCTATAGCAGGACATGATAGCACAACCATGGGATTCGAATATAACATTTGTTCAGCAAATGGAGTCATCTACAACTGTAGGATAGATATTTTACTTTGGGAATAAATCATCTTTAGATTGCTAACATTTAATAAAGTTTTCTTTTTCTCTATTCTTTAATGCTCAGTAACCCCTTGTGTCTTAATGGCTTTATTGCCTTGCTTGGGGTGAAATGATAAAGAAAAAAAGTAAGACACTTTATTTTACCCACTTTTACAGAAATCAAACCCTCCAAGTCACCTTTTAGTGAATGCCAAGTTTGTTTCCTTCCCAGCAGGATCAAAAGCCAGCTCTAGAATAATACAATCAATTTTAGTTTTCCCACATATGTTAAATTTGAGACGCATCCTACATACTGCAAAATATGAGAATTAAATTGTAGCCTGACTTTTCTGTTGTATAACTGACTCTTATAATGGTGCTCTTCATTCAAGAGCCGCAATGCTTGTGATTTGAATGAGTAAAACCCACTTGGCCAAACCTTGACTAATGAGTCTGATTGCAGCTGTGTGATGGCGGGGTCGGGTGGGGCTGTTGTCTTGAAGTTTGTGTCCAACTCTGAGAAAATATTCTGAAAAAGATTTTTTGGTGATAAAACACTTTAAGGAATGACTGTATTCAAATGGCACAGAGTTCAAAGGTTGCACACTGGCAATAATGATTGCTCAGTTTTTCTAGGAATTATTTTATATTGTGCCTGGTCCAATGGTAGCACTTGCTAGGGTCCCAGCTATGGGCAAATAGTAAACCCTTCAAACAGAAATCTAAACATTTTTTTTTTATATAATAAAAATACCAATACATTTTTGTAATGAAATTACCAGTAATACATTTTTATAAAAAAATTATTACCAATAGTAGATTTTTATAGTAAAATGACCAAAAATGCATATTTATAGCAAAATGATCAAAAATACATATTTATCACAAAACAACCAATAATACATTTTTATTGCAAAATGACAATCAATGCAATACTAAGTTACCAGCAATACATTAAAAAAAAATTATGAACAATATATTTCATTATCTACAAAATATATATCTAAAATCATATTTTTAACCTGGTAGTTTAAAATTATGTACAAGATATCTGTAGTTGAAGCCATAAAATTGCATAAAAAATATTTAGATTTTTGCATTAAATAACTCATAAATGTGTTGATATACTGCTAAACAAACCAACCAACCATATATTCCCTGGGAAGACTTGGCTAAATAAAAAAAATTACCCTTGAGAATTGTCAGAGACATCTACTGTTGCTAGGTCCATACATACTGCTTTTATATTTGTGTAGACAAAAATGCATTCCAAAAGCTAAGCAGAGAAATAGAAAAACTGTTATGTGATATCTGTCCTCCTATATGGCAATGAATGCTGGACAATATCCTCAAAGATGAAGAAGAGACCTGAAGCAACAGAAACGTTGTTCTACAGAAGGATGCTGAGGATACCATAGACTGAACATGAGAGCAAGGACAAAGTTTTAGATAAAATGGAAACAAAAAGAAAACTTATACTTAACATCAGGAAGAGATAGTTGAAATTTCTAGGATGCATAATGAGGAAGGAGGGCTTGGAAAATCTGATACTCATTGAACAACAGCAATTAAGAGGCAGTTCTATACTCCTCAAAATCTCCAATCTCCTGATCAGAGACCTTGCTGCTGGAGTGTTGTTGTGGCTTGTTAGGGGCCAGAAAGAAAGACACTGAAAGAAGAAGGTAGGATGAACAAGTCTATTGAAATAACAGAACATATGTACAAAATAAGAGTGTTATTAGTCAGCAGATAGAAGTGTCCATCCGAACTGTCAGGTTACACTGCCTCCTTAGGAAGTCTTGCAGGTTAGTATTTATGAAGGAGGAAGAGTTCATTCTAGTATAGATAGGTCACCATAACATGGAGGTAGCTTGATATATTTGAAAACTCATTTGTGAGAACTTTTTCATAATGGTAAGGACTTAACAATATATTTTTTTATCGGAACCTGAGAGAAGAGACCATGCTCTCTCTCTCTCTTTATGGTGTATCAGAAATAATTTTACAAAATTTGGAGACAGGTTCCTGACACCAGAACAAGACAAAATGTCCATATAAACATATGTCCAAAAGGTCATCATTGCACCTCAACACAGCAACTCATAAGTGTTCAAAATGTCCTCCGCTTGCTTCTACACACACATGCATCTGTTGGATCATTGACTAACAGACCCATGCAAATACTCCCACACAGTGTTGAATGGTTTCACAGGCCCCATGACATGTTGATGAAGCATCTCTGAATTATTAATGTCTGCTGCATAAACCAATTATTTTAAGTGGCCCCAGAGATAAAAATCCAAAGGACCGAGGACATGGAAGCTATGAAGACAGTCCTCCCCTACCTATCCATCTTTCATGGTAGATGTCAGCCAGTGCATTGCAAACAGTGTGACTAAAATGTGCTGGATCCCCATCATGCATGAATCACATGCATCTTTTTATTAGCAGGGGTACATCTTCTAGCAGGTCTGGAAGTGAGTTCTAAATAAAGTTCTTGTAGACAGCTCCAGTAAGACATGCTGGGAGAACATATGGATCTTAGACAGTCACCTACAATTCCACCCAACATATATTAATCATAAACTGATGCTAGTGTTTAGCCTGTAACACCCAAGCATTGAACCTGGTCAACAGCAACCAAATGTGCAACACCCCTGTCATTACAACAGTAACCAATTATGTCACCCAGTCATTGGTCCTTAAATTCCTTCAGATCACCGTGTTTACCATTTAGCTGACTCTTCACTCATTAGCATGTGACTTGTTTTTTCACTGGTAATGTTTTGTTTTTGATCTCGGAGAGTGCGAAGATCATTCATGAAGTAAATTTGGAGTAGTTGGTTTGATCATTTGGGAGCTACACAAAAAACAAGAATCTTTTGGAATAAAGAATTAACTCTGGTTAAAAATGTAATAATGATTTGTTTTATATACGATTTCTTGTATACAGTGGTTTTAACTCAAAGAATAATTTATAATCAAATGACACTGGGATCACCTTCAGAGTCTGCACTGTTTTAAAAGTAACTTAAATTTCTAAGTTCTTGTCTTCATGTCTGGAATAAAGTCTTTGGTCAGGAGATCTAGGTAAATGATGTGGATTCCAGTGTGTCTCTTTTGTTGTTATGTCTCCTGTTTTTCTGTTATCTTCACTGTGTCTCTGAGACCAATATCTCCAATTTATATGGAGTTCTGCATCCAGCAAGCATAGGGTTGACTAGGGTCTGGTTTCAGTTGTCTTCAGTTATCCTAAGTATCAACCTTTTCTTAATTTCCTATCTATAAAATACATTTACCTAAAGTGGTTTTTCAAATATGGGGTTGTCCACCCCACTTTTGAGGGTGGTCAGAGGGATCCAGCTACTCCTTAACTCCTATTCTTTTTACACTTTGCTCATCCTGGGTATGATGATAAACTACATCTGTGTCCTGGGTAAGATAAACTACATCCAGCAGCAAGGCCTCTGATCAGGAGGTTTTGAGGAGCGTGGAACCACCTTTTAATTACTGGTGTTCCCAGGTCCACCTTGACCTGGGGTGGTAGAACCTGTTAGGGTCCCGGCTAGTGGCATAGTTAACACCCAAACTTGTGTAAAAATAGGTTTTAATACCAGAAATACTTTGTAATAAAAAAAATTATTACCAGCAATAATTTTTGAAGGAAAAATTATCAACAATACTTAAAAAAAAAAAAGTACCAGCAATACAAACATCTATATATTCTTTGAAAAAAATATGACCAGCTATAGATTTCTTCAAGGAAAAATATTCCCAGCAATAGATTTTTGAAGAAAAACATATTACCAGCAATAAAAATTGTCAGCATTAAATAACCCATTGAGGTTGATATGCTGTAAAACAAAACAAACCAAACTTTGCACTTTGCTTCATGCCATTGCTCTATATAGGTGGTGCTAATCTCTCCTCCTCTTTCTTCTTTCACTTTTTCAACAGCCAACCAGCTTAGCTTCCTGGAGCTAGAGTGATAAATCTGACTTCCTGATAGCACAGCAAAGACAAAAGGGATTTTCAGTCATTAGTCCTAATCTATCAGCTTATCTTATGCTGTGATTTTTCAATTGGTCAGATCACTCAAGAATATGAAAAGGAAAAAAAAAAATTTTCCACTCCCCTTAAAATGAAAGTTTATCTTTTATCTGTCTATGCATTTTTTTTTTTTTACGATCAACAGACTACACAGACTTTTTTATCCATGGTCACTTCAGAATAGTAATTAATTTTTTCTTACCACTTGGGAATCTGAATTAATGTTTGGATATATAATTTTTTCTGGATGAATGTCACTGAAATTATAATGATGAATGCATGGGGTTCTTTTTTTCAGGGTAGTTGTTTTGAAACCTGTTTTTTTTTTTTGTCTGATCCAGAGGAATCATAAATGTTCTATTGATGACCACCCGAATTTCCCTATTGACAACATGTTTTCATTTTATGACATCTTTGTGGATACCTTAATGGTCTCTTTCTTATTGGTGGTATATAAGGAAGGATGGGCAGTATTGGATTTGTTCAATCTTAAAGAATTTAATCTGGTTAAATTTGGGTTCAATTCTCCTTGGTATTATCTCAAAACATGATTTTTCAATGCATTTCATTTTTAATTTTCTTCTCAACCTTTCAATTCATCTTCCTTTATAATCCAGTTAGTAGACTCCTATTCCTTCTTTCTCTTTTTTGCTTGACCAACCTCCAGAGATCTCAGTGTTATATAGGCTATATTGTACTATGGGGATTCCGATTCACCCTCAAATCATCAGTTTGCGTATTAAACCATTGGCAAAAATTCTCTATTGGTGAGTGAGCAAAGGGCAGAGACCCTGCACACGTTGCAAATGATATGGATACAGGGGCTGATCTTGAAGTACCCTCCATGCAGTATTATGAGATTTATGATATGCTAGGGTTACTTGATGTGTCCTGATACCTGGATTGTCTCTGACAGCCTCTAGAATGTATTCATCATGGTCAGGCATATGCGGAGTGGATCTCTGACTTCCTTGATCAATAGTTTGTGGTGCCACAGATTCTGTCTCAGCAATGTGACAATAAACAGCAGCAAAGGTTGGATGACTCAGCTACCTTCAGTCTGATACAGCCGAGCAGCCTCGTGTCCATTATCACTCATGTAGCTATATGTAAAAATCATATTGGCTCCTTGTGATATGAATATCCTGCCATTATCAAACAGAACATTTCTCAGTTAACTCACTATGACACACATTAAATGCTGAAGATGAACTAGCCACAAATGTACATGAATGACAAATGTAACCTAGTCTACATGTCAACAAAGTGCCATATACTACTAACTTTCTTTAAACTTAACTCAAAAATGAAGTATTTGTAGACATGTTTATATGAACTTTTGTCCATGTTTTGGTGTGAGGGACCCACCCCCAAAGTTTGTAAAAGTATTTTTGGTTGACTCTGTGTGTGTATATATATATATATATATATATATATATATATATATATATATATATATATATATATATATATATATATATATGCATGGGCTGAGTAGTTAGAATGTACACTTTCTGACCATTAGATGTGGGTTCAAATCTCACCATGGTCGATTTGTCAGGAAGGTGACTTCTTGATGTTATCAAGCTGTGGGGGTGGGGGGAGATGATCCCAACATGTGGCACCTTTGGAAAAGGTCTGAAAACATACCACAGGTTGACCCAACCCTTGTGAGTGAAATTGGACAGGCAGAATTATTTGGGAGCCGTTGATGATTGTACCAGCATAATGTCACAAGTCATCAAGTGCCTGAAAATCATACCACAGGTTGACCCAAGCCTTCTGTGTGAAATTGGGTAAACAGAATTCTTGGGGCTGTCAATAGCTGTGCTAGCACAAATTCACAAGTCATCATGACCAAGGGTTTGAGCATGCTGGCCTTGTTCAGATTGTGGATCATGCTAGATAACATGCTCTCTCTTTGAGAAACTGTAACTAAGGTCTGCTCAGCATAGTTGCAGTATAAACCACAGGTGGGCTTTGTGGGTGTTGAATAAACACAAAAAGCACTTGAGCAAGCATCTGCAATAGGTATTGGCTAGCTGCCCTAGCAGACAGGTGGACAGCTATTTTATATATATATATTTATATATATATATATATATATATATATATATATATATATATATATATAAAAATCCATGGTAAGAATTCCTAATAATATAAAATATTAAAACTGATCCACAAAAGAGAGCTCAATATATTTATTATAGAGCATAGAAATGAATTACATAAAAATAAAACTCAATTGTACCCCATTTTTATGGCCATTTTGCTCCTCTGGATAAATTTCCTGGAAGTTGTCAATACTAAAATGTTTGATTTAAAAAAAAAAAAAAAAAAAATAAAATTTTGAATGTTTTAGTGTTGACAAGCTCCAGGGAATTTATCCTGAGGATTGAAATGGCCATAAAAATGGGTTATAGTTGAGTTTCATTTTATGTAATTCATATATATATATATATATATATATATATATATATATATATATATATATATATATATATATATTTGTTTTTTTCAGCATCTCATTTCACCATCACCCATCCATCTCCTAAGATCATTATCAATATTAATTTTCTTCTATTGCCTTCCAGAGCCATAACTTTGCAGCTTGTAATGTTTATCTGGTTCTTGTCTTGTAGATATGTCAGTCTGTTAGGCTTTTGTGCTTCAGTTTGTTTTTCTTTCCCTTGGTTGTGTTTTTCTTGTACTTCTTTCATGCTTCATCTAACAGGTTTACAATTTGTTCAAATTACTTCTTGTTTTTCTTTTCTATTCACTTTCATAAGAAAACTTTAGGAGGGGGTACTGAAAACACTTCACAAAACGTGCTCAAATGAGTTTTTTTATTTTTTTTCTTAAGTGCTTCATGACGAGATTCATTTTCCTAATTATTTTTTTCTTTTAAAAAGTTGAAATCTAATTAGCAATAAAAGAATGAGTGAAGGAAAAATGAGTAAAATTCTCATTGTCCAACACGACATAATGCTACAATACTAAAAACATTAACTTAAGAACTTTTTAAAGCCTTATCAGATTGAGACTTTCACATGGAGGTCATGTATGGCATCCAACCCTTTCAGAAATGTCTAAACTGTCAACTGCCCACAACTGCTTTCTCAGATCAAGGGTTAAAAACTGCTTTGAGACTGGTACTACAGAATCACTAACATAGAACTGTACTAATTAACAGAAACCACATGTGAGTATTTCCAGCAACTGCAACAACTAAAATTGTGAACATATGTAATGCAAAGAGAAAAATAATGACATAATTCAGATGTTGACCTTCCACAATGCTTTGAACAAAAGGTTAGGAAGGAAGCCTCCCCCATCAACACTGGAAAGAGCAATAACATTTAGCAGTCTTGAGAAACCTATTTTTCTGAAAAATTGTTTTACTAGAAAGATTTTATGAATTTCAGCCAAAGATAGCATTGACTTTGTGGTCAATGAATGCTGAATGTTTCCTTATAAGGAAATGACTAATATTACTGTTAAAATAGGATCTTTATCAATAAACTGAGCGACAGCACTTCACCAAACAACAGAAAAATGTTCACTGAAGATAAACTTCAATAAGCGTAAATAATGCCTAATGGTTAAATCCACTTTGGCAGGAAGGGAGACAAGCCTGCTACTGCCACTGTTTTGAACCCATCCATTAAGCTGAGGAAATCTTAGAAATTTGTTAGTCAAGGATGGTAACTTCAATCTTTGGTGGTACAACAAGAGTCAGCATAGTTAACAATTACCATTGCCATCAGAGATGATTTGAACAGATACTTTAATCCCAGCCTGATGGCCAGGGAGAGTTGAAAAGAGCACTGGCTGCTCGGTCAATGAATGCTGAAAGTTTCATCATAAGAAAATAGCTAATTTTACCATTACCTTATCTTTGGTAACATAACAGTGAATTGACATTTGGATAGAAAGATAAACTTCATATTACAATATGAAATAGAGAATTTTAAGAAATTTAAGACATTTCAGTTTGTTATTTGTAGCACCAAAAAAATTAACACTTATTAACACTTAATAATTAATATATACTTACCTAAACTTAGACATTTTGCTATTCTTTTTTGTCAATATTTTCTGAGTAATTTTAATTTCTCATTTGTCCACTCCCATCTCATTTGAAATGTCTTGGCATAAGATAATGGTTTGTGTGGTTAGTCTGATTGACCATTCTGAATTTTTTTTTTTTTTATTATTTAAAACATCAAGTTACTGTTCACTCTTGGCATTTCATTTGAATTAAAATTTATTTCCTGTGGTTGATTATATTGTTTAATACAAGAGTGGTTAAGCTATGGCCTACAGACCACATCCAGGCTTACAGCTTTATCACGTTGAAATACTAGTTCTCTTAAGTTAAGTAACATTGAGTTAGTTATTATTATTATTATTATCTATAATCTGAAAATATTTTCAGGCTTTAAATAATGTGCAATGGTTTGATAAGCCATAGAAAATGAATCAATCAATCAATCAAATACTGATTAGCTACAGAGGCATGTATTTTAGATTTATTTACATTCTCTGCGATATGAATGTTTAGAAACGTCTGTGTGTAAGAAGTGAGGGATCAGTTTATATATTGATTGTAATATAGAATTGATCTCCCATTTTAAATCCACATAATAATTTCTTGTTTGTATCAAATATCAAATTCTGATTAGGTATGAATCCACTTCATCTACCCCCTCTTTCAGCTGTGTTAATTAGTAAAACTTGTATTGCTAAAATCATTATCTGCAAAAAAAAAATTTTTATAATCTAAAAATATTTTCTGGCTTTAAATAACATGCAATGGCTTGAAAATAAAATGCCATATATAATATATAATATATATATATATATATATATATATATATTTATATATATATTTTCAATTTCCAAATGTACATTCAGATTGAAATTATGTATAAACTATTCAAAGTTTATATATAAGGATGGCACTAGTCATAACCTGAGTTTCATGCCTTGTGAGTGTGAAACTCAGGCTATGACTTGGGCCATCCTTTCATAGGAGTTAATGTTGTCAAGTGTTTTTGCTCTGTCTAGGTAATTTAGGTGTTGAGCATTTTATTTAGATGGTAGTTGTTTGTGTTTAGATCTTTTTGTTTTTGCTGTCTTTTGAGATTTTATCTTGTTTGAGGGTATTTAGGATTTTGGCAAGTTGCCTGTTGGTTCTGATTCCACTTTATATATATATATATATATATATATATATATATCAAATTCTATTTCACCCTTTAATGCTCAACATAAAATCTGGTATTGTAAACAAAAAAGAGATTAAATTAGAAATATGGTATTAACTATAGATTTAAATAAATATATATACAGTGTAACCCGGATATAAGAGAGATTTTCTCTGGTCCCAAATTAGAGCCTGTGTTAATGTATATAAAATAGACCAAACTTCTGCTCCGGTCCTGCCAACTCTCTTATATCCGGGTTACACTGTATATGTATCTGTGTGAAATGAGAATGAATAGAATCCAATTCAAACCTTTGTAACATTCAATTTAAAAGAGGGCTCAATAGAAAATTAGAGCAATATCCTTTATTTTAGGATATTATATCAAAAACATATAAAACACTACACATACAATCATGTTTTGATGTGTATTAACACACACACACACACACACATATATTTTGTATCTTAGAAATGATTAAAAATATCTTACAGGAATTCTCCAAGGTTTTTATAACACTATTAGACTCTACTTTGGGAAATAAGAATGTATAATTACCCTCCAAGCTTAATAGAAAAATTGTGATGTAATTGATCATAAATGAAAATGACATGTTCATCATTTAATTAATCATAGCTAAGGATTGGAAGCTCATAAAGGATTGAAATAAAGTTCAAATATATATATTATTCCGGGATCATTTTTTGACTAGTTCAAGATGATCTCACCCTCTCTAACTTTTTAACTTTCTGTCCTGGAGTAACAAGGTGCCTCAGAGGTTTCATGTATGATTTCATTTTCAAGTCTTTTTTTCACTGCTCGTTGAACTGTCAGCTCAAAATCCTCTCATGTGCCAAACATCTTATAGATTGAGTTGGATCTTTTCTAATTGATATCTTTAGCTCTAAGTTGAAATGATGGTCCCTCTTCTGGTTGTGACCTCCTGATCCAGTTTTCCTCTCTACTGTTTCCTCTTTTTAAAACTTATTCACCATCCTCATGATGGTTCTTGAATGCACTTTGAGCCAGATTATGAATGTCCGTACCATTACTAAAGGCCTAAATGACCTTTTTCCTCTTACCATTACTCAGCTGGGAAGACAGTGGGTCTGACACAAAACAATTTTAACCTGTTCTCTTTCTAGCTGAATAACTCGTTAAAGGGTTTTTCATTGATTCTTATAAAAAATGCTGTCAAGATGGTTAAACATGTTATCTGAAAACCTAGAAAGAAAAAAACTCATTAGTTTAGTGAATTTTTTTTTTAGGTATTAAACATTTTGTGAGATGGACAATTTTGCTGTTACACCTGGTGTATAAAGAAAGCAAGCAAAAATGAAAAAAAAAATTATTAATTATGTGTTTATAAAAAATAAAAAAAAATCGGTTATTAATTATAGGTTTCTGTCTCTAAGCAATTAATGATCCACAGCCCATAGCTGCGACCCCGACAGAAGCCACCACCACAAGCTAGGGCAGGCCCATGAACACCATAACCAAGAGATGCCTCCACGCTCCTCAAAACCTCCTGACTAAAGGCCCACTGCCTGATGCAGTCCATCGTCTCGGATGTGGATGTAGTTTATCACCTTACCCAGGATGCCCAGTGGGATGGTTTTACCCTTCTGCAGAGGTGCAGTCAGTGTATTCTACTACCCCAGCTGACATTGTGTCGTTTTATCTTTTAATTCATATATTTACATTTTGTATGTATCACTGTAGCCTTAATTAGAGTATTTGATAACATGGAAGACCTAACATTTACATTAGATATTACAGTATTATGGCGTTAGGCTAGGTGCAAGTACTGGTAGTCTATGGAGTCTGGGTAAACATTATTCTATCACAAACCTTACCTTTACATAAAACCCAAGGGAGGATATTTTTGGCAGTAGGGAAAGAGGGGTTATGTATGCCATAAAATATACTTTCTCAGACATATTCTTTCAAATCTTTTATCTTTTGATGCTGCCTAATGAAAGATAATATCAGAAAACGTACATATCCTTCAGATTTTTTCTTTTGGCAATCCTCACTAACAAACTGAAGTGTCTTGGGATTCCTTGCCATTCCCTCAGTTACATATTCTGCCAAAAATAATTTACCTTTCTATTTAATTGTCATTTGTCTATGATGTTACCATATGCATAAATTCCTAATCATCAGCATGGCTGTCACTAATCTTCATGAGAGTGACCCGTTGCACCTTCTCTGGTTTATGTTCTCGACTGACATGAAGTGGAAAGATTATATTGAATCCATTGCTAGGTCTGCTGCTAATAAAGTTGGTCCACTGTGTTGTCCTAAACAATTTTTTTCTCTTGAATCTATCTTACATATTTATAAATCTACCATGTTTTAAATATTGCAACCATATATGGTCCAGTGCTTATGCTGTATATTTAGATTCAACTGAATAAAAGAAGAATCAGCAATATTATTTGGCCTGGCCTGGCATCTCAGCTTCAGTGAATTTCCTACCACTGTAATGTAGCTTTCCTGCACCTTTTCTATAAGTACTTTCCTGGTAATTATTCAGATGAACTTTCTTGTATGATATCTAGATTTTATGAATTTAAGCATAGTACTAGATTGGTGGGAAGGTCTCACAATTCTTTGTTAGCAGTTTTTTTCTCACACTTCTTGCTTGTGGAACCCTCTTCTAGTTCCATCCTTTCCAGCCAACTTTGATGTTCACAAATTTAAATGAAATATCAATCATTATCTATTGTCTTCTTGATTACTCTTCTATTGTTCTCACTCCTTAATAATGTTTCTATTTCTTCTTATTCTTTTACAATCAATAACCCTTTGTGGCTTTACTGCCTCGCATGGGGTGAAATGATTAGAAAACAAATTTAAATGCAATGTCACTCATTATCTATTGTCTTCCTGATTACTCTTCTATTGTTCTCGCTCCTTAATGTTTCTGTTTTTTCTTATTCTTTCACCCTCAGTAACCCCCTGGCTTAGTGGCTTTACTGCCTTGCATATGATGTGATCTAAATAAAAAAAAAATCCCCAAATTTGATAATTATTATTTATTTATTTCTCCCTGCCTCAGTGCAAATTTTTTTTTCTTTTAATGCTAAAATATAATTTAAAATATATATATATATATATATATTTTTTTTTTTCCAGGTACTGGTACATTCGGGCGTGTTGTTCTTGTCCGCCATAAACAAAGCAAAGAATATTATGCCTTAAAAATAATGTCTATTGCTGGAGTAATCCGACTTAAGCAAGCAGAACATGTTAAAAGTGAACGTGCAATTCTAGAAACCATTACTCATCCTTTCATTGTAAACATGTAAGTAAAAACTTCATTTTTTTTTTTTTTTTAAAACCTTGTTACTATCCAATCATTGCAATTTATTTGATTTAAAATTTGAATCTCACAATTGATTATATTGCTTAGAACATCGTTGGATAAATTACAATCTGCAAGATGCATGTGGCCTGCTAGAACACACCAAGCATTAATTCATCCTTGTATTGAATATTGCTGCCATGTCTGCTATTGTATTTCGAGATTTTTGATAAAATACAAATAATTTGCAATGTTATTGGTCCTGACCTGGCATCTTGGCTTCAGTCATTTTCCTACTGCCATAATGTAGCTTCTCTCATGTCCTTTCTATAAATGATTCATTCGGTGGAGGAGGGGGCATATTCAACAAAAGATTGAAAATCGTTTTTTTCACTGCAGATCATTTGTTATATCATATCTAAGTATTTTACACAAAATTAGAGACAATTACATAATATTTCAATCTCAATTTATATAGGGTCACTCTTTTGCCTGTTCATACTAAATTAGTACTAAAACAATGTGGAATACTTAACATAAATATCTGAATTGATCTTCTGAGTGCAGTGTTCCTTCAGGAAATTGGCGATCATGGCTCTTCACAACTTCCTATCCTTTGTAAATGTTTTGTATTTCTCCTGTACCTCTCATTCACTGTTCTACCATCCATTTAAACAGGATTGTTAGGTAGATTATTTGCTGTTTCCCTCTGACCTTCTTGCCTTTTATGACGCATTCAGTGGAGGAGGCGGTATATTCAACAAGAAATCGAAAATTGTTGTTTTTCACTGATATGCAATGAGATGAGGTAACATAAACTGTAGATTTGTCTGTGGAATATCATTACATTATTGCAATACATTTTTGAGGGGAAAAAATATTACCAGAAATACGTTTTCAAAAATAAATTTTTTACCGGCAATGTAGGAAAAATTATTAACAACAACACAGTTTTGAAGAAAGAGTTATTACTAGCAATATAGTTTTGTAGGAAAAATTTTTACGCGCAATGCTTTTGTGAAGGGAGGATTATTGCCGGCAATACATTTTTAAAGGAAAATTATTACAAACAAAATATTACCAGCAATACAGTTTTGGAAAAAAATTACCTGCAATAGAATTTAAAAAAAAAAAAAAAAAAAAATTACCTGCAATAGGTTTTTGAAGAAAAATATTACCAGAAATAGATTTTTGAAGGAAAAAAAACATTACCAGCAATAAATTTAAAAAAAAAATACCAGCAATAAAAATATTGTCGGCATTAAATAACCCATTCAGGTTGATATGCCATAAAAAAATCAAACCAAATCAATCTTATTATTGTGAAAGATTTTTCTTGGCTGTGCAGATCACATTAATAGTAACAAATCTATTAAATATTAAACTCATTTCTTATATATTTGAGTAGTCTGTTCACAAAATGCATCGAATAAAATAATAAAGTTTAAAAATAAATGTACAAATAACATTCACATTTATTTCCTTTCATATACTGATTTTATAAGTGTAGCTTAGATGTGGCACAAGGCAGCCAGTGAGGATCGAACTCACTACACAGTATTAATTGATTTTGCAAAACAAGCTTGCTAACTATTACACCTCATCAAGCTGCCCTATTTTCTTTCATATATAGTAATCACAGACCCCCAATTTTAGTGTAACATGTCTACTCTTTAGATCAGGAGTGGGTGGACTACCTACAGCCCACAGGGTGCATATGGACCACTTGTGGACTTTATACATCCTGCAAGAGCAAAACAAACATAATTTTTTAAAAGTTTATTAAAAATAAAAAGAATTTGTATGTTTTGGTTAAATGTTGCACAATTTAAATTCAAAACAGGAACAATGAGAACAAAGATGGAAACCATAAATATTTAATAGTTAACCAAAGTTTTCAGGAAACTCACTTCCTAAAAAAATTGACATCTTGAGTTTTGTATGACCACAGGCAGGTGGATTGATACAGCTCTCACTGTACTAATGTCAGTGTGAGTTTTGATTAACTTTTGGGTCAATTGCTTCATCCACCACAAGGAAAGTTGGCTCCCTGTGCCGTGCAAGGAAATTTTTCTCCCCGGAATCGATCCTCCAGATCTACAAATCAACAATTTGCCCTTGCATTGAAACTATTAAATGTATCCGTCTCTTCTACTCCAATAGTTTCATGTCTCGCACCTCTCGCCTGTGGAACTCCCTTCCCTATTCCTGTTTCCCTGAGAGCTATAATCTCCAGCTATTCAAGTGTAATATCAATCGACATCTCCAGTTGCTTTGATCTATCCACTACCCTTCTCCTCATCCTTTCTTCTATCACTCCTATCTGATCTTGCTCTAAACTTTCTGTAACCCCTTGCGTCCTAGTGGCTTCCTGCCTTGCTTGGGGTGAAACGCTTAAAAAAAAAAAAAAAAAAAAAAAAAGCAAAAAAGGTGATCATAACCTGATAAATACTTCAATTTAGGACAAAGTTAGGCTATTTGGACTGTCTACTTTCACAATAGCTCATATCGCTTGGAAAATGTTCATAACTCGATAAATACTTGTAGTTAGGACTAAGTTAAACATGTTCTGAAATCCTGGGACTGTCTACTTTCAGACCAGATATATCATAAATCACTTGGGAAATGTTCGAAAAATACCAAATGTCCACTTTTGAGCTTCAGCTTACCTGAACTTTTTTTGCTATTCTTTTTTTGTCAATATTTTCTGAGTAATTTTAATTTCTCATTTGTCCACTCCTGTCTCATTTGAAATGTCTTGGCATGAGATAATGGTTTGTGAGGCTTGTCTGTTTGATCATTCTAAATTTTTTTTTTTTTATTTAAAACCTCAAGTCATGTTTTGCAGTTCATTTGAATTAAAATTTATTTCCTGTGGTTGATTATATTGCTTAATACAAGAGTGGTTAATCTAAAGACCACATGCAGGCTTACACCTATATCACATTAAAACAGGAGTTCTTGTACAATCAACAAAGTTAAGCAACATTGAACCTGGTCAGTACTTAGATGGTTGACTGCCTAGAAATACCAGATGCTGTAAGCTTTGATGTGCAATTGTTTTAATGCATAACAGCTCAGAATTTGAAATCAGAGAGCTGAGTTCCAATTCCAATCGGGTTTGTTGTATTCACATGCACGGATACACTTGGGGAAGCTATAAATCCCCCACCTCTCCCCAAGCTATGGGTTAATTAGTAGGACTTGTATCAATAAATCATTATCTCCAAAAATCTATTACAATTGAACAATATTTTTCTGGCTTTAAATAACCTGCAAAAGATTGATTTGTTTTTCATGGCCTATCAATCAATCAAAAAAAAAGACCACATGCCTTTTTGATTTTACGCAGCCTGCAAGAACACAAGAAGCATTATTTTATAACAGTCCATTAAAAACAATGTTGGTATTTTTTGTTTGCATTTTTCCCAAAAGAGTAGCCAATTCAAAAGTGAAATAAAAATAACAAAGGTTGGAACCATGTCTATTTAAGAGTGAATCCTAGTTCTTGGGGAAACCCAATTCCCTAAAAAAAATATCAACATAATATGTTACCTGGATGGGTGACCGCTTGGGAATGTCAGGCATTGTAAGCTTTGATGTGTGGGTGGTGTAATGTGTAACAGCTTGGAATTGGAAATCAGAGAGTCTCTCATTTGAGAGACTCTGCATTGTATGTTTTGTGAGGTTAGTCTGAGTGACCTTTTAATACTGACTAGTAAGATCAATTCTCATTGGTTGTCCCTTACAAAATTCAACATCAAATGACTCAACATTGGTTGATATACAGTATTATCAAGAAACTGACCCACTTATTTTTTATACCAGCATATTTCATATATATATATATATATATATATATATATATATTCATATAATCTTCAAAAAAATTTAGGATTCCTAAATATATATATATATATATATATATATATATATATATATATAAGTAACAAAAAACTTGGTAATCTGTATGGGTAGTCCCAAGGAGGATGAAATTCTGAGGTTTCAAATTAAGATTGAGTAATATTTGAAGGTAATATTAAAAAAAAATTGTTTTTTCATATATATACCACATACACATTTATGTAAACCTCACATATACATACGTTAATGTTTAATTTTACTTTCCCTTTAAATATTTTCTAATTAGAATTGTAAGATTGAAATTTTAATTATCTGGAGATAATTTCATTTTAAATTGATAATTTAAATTTAAATATAATACTCTTTAGCTCTTAGTCTTGATAGTAAAAGTATTAAAATTCAAATTTTTTTTTTTTTTTGAAATTTAAACACTTCATTCACCACTTAACGTTAAATGTAAAATTTAAGGAAAAATTTAAATAAATATGAATGTGTAAGTATTTGTAAATGTATGTGTAATTATTTATATATGAATATGCATAGGTACTGGTGTATATTGACACATGTGTGTGCTTACGTGTGTAATTGCACATGTAAATGAACGTATGTATATGTGACGTTTACATAAATGTGTGTATATGGTATATATATATGAAAAGACAAATTTTTTTTTAATATTACCTTCAAATATTACTCCATCTTAATTTGAAATCTAAACTTTAAGTAAGAAAGATTACCCATCTAAAAATAGTTACAAATTACATTCTTGAATTAGACTCAAACTGATAAAGATCTTACCTTAACAGTCATTTACAATATTAAAAGATTACTATTAGTAAACTTTTATATTTTAAATCTTATCTTTTTTATTTTTTTTTTAAATGTGGTTTTAAATATAGTATTCAACTCATATTAAATCCCTAATTTATTTGTAGAGGAGATGTATATTTAAATTGCTAACAATCATTAAACTAATTTCTTTGTGGATTTTTTTAAACATTTAAATTGCTATCAAACGTTAAAATCTGTTTTTTATCTAAATTGCTAAAACTATACCACCTCTCTTCTTCCTCCATAAACCCTAAATACATCTCCTTTCTCTTTACTTCCCCCTTTTTTCTTTTTCTTTTTTCTCTCCTTCCCTTTCAACATATCATTTCCGTTGAGTTGACCGATTAAATAGGTCAATGTCTGATCCTTACCCCCTTCTTCCTCAGTATTAAGTATGATAAAGAAATATAAAAATAAACCCTCACTAAACTCGACCATGTCTCTCACACCACTCCTTGCTACCTTCTCTGTTAAATTACATAAACTTAATACTACCCGTCAAAAGTGTAAATTTTCATTTCATTTTTTGTTTCACCTTTTGAAAGCGATGTCTGAAGATCCAGGGTACTTTAAAAGGTCTCTGGTGAAATAAACTATTACAATGTAGCCTTAAAGTGGTCTGTTTTTTCTTTAATATATATATATATATATATATATATATATATATATATATATATATATATATATTGGGGTGTAACAACAAAATTGTCCAACTGTTAGATGAAGCCTTGAACTGTTGTATCTTAGAAATGATTAAAGATATCTTAATGGAATTCTCAATTTTTTATAACACTATTGGACTTAACTTTGGACAATAAGAATGTATTTAACTCTAAGTTGAAATGATGATCCTTTTGCTGTTGTGACCTCCTGATCCAGTTTTCCTATCTACTGTTCCCTCTCTTATAAACTTATTCACCGTTCTCTTGATGGTTCTTGAATGGATTTTGAAGATGGAAGCCAGAGTATGAATGTTGGTACCATTACTGAAAGCCTGAATGATCTTTTTTGTCTCACTATTGCTCAGTTGGGAAGACATAGTGGGCCTGATACAAAACGATTTCAACCTGTTGTCTTTCTAGCTGAATAACTCAAAGGGTTTTTCAGTGATTCTTAAGCCAAATGGTGTCACTCTTATCTGAAAACCTGGTAAAAAGAAACTCAATTAGTTTAGTGGTTTTTAGATATTAAATATTTTGTGGGATGGACAATTATGCCATGCTGTTACACTGGGCCACATTGAAACATTGGTTCACTTCCTTAAAAAAAAAACCCCAGAAAAATCAAAATATTGCATTATGTACTACCACTGGGGAACTTGGGTACATACCCTCCACTGCATTGATGTCAAGTAACATCTAGCCTAGTCAGTCTCTAGATGGGAGACCACTTGGGAATAGCAGGTGGTGTAATAGATAATGACTTGAAATTGTATTTTACATTTTGTAGAACGCTCATAGTTCTGGTAAATAATATCATAAGGAAACACGAGAATAAAATTGTCAAAAGGTAAGTGGACAAAACATATCTCGATGGAGATGGAATCATTTTAATAACGTTTCTTGCCTGGCTACCTTAAATCCACAATTGTAAGATGATCAAGGAATACAATATATCCATGGTGTTCTAGGTAATTGCAAACAACTCCTCCTTCAAGAAAAATGGATTCAGTAAAACCATTCTCAGCTTTTGAGGAGGGCTTCAATATAGTGTTTGAAGTTCTTGTATGTCTAGATTGAGTCATTCTTTAAATTTGCCCTTGCATGGAATACTGCTGCCATATATAGTCTGGTGCCCCTGCTGTTCACCTTAATGTCCTTGACAAGATCCAGAGACGGATAAGCAATGTGGTTGGTCCTCAGTCACTCTCTCACAGATGTGCTGTTGCCTCCATCTGTCCTTTCTACAGATACTTTCACAGTAACT
This sequence comes from Acanthosepion pharaonis, assembly GCA_903632075.3. Classification (NCBI taxonomy): domain Eukaryota; kingdom Metazoa; phylum Mollusca; class Cephalopoda; order Sepiida; family Sepiidae; genus Acanthosepion; species Acanthosepion pharaonis. The sequence continues at coordinate 54,531 of CAHIKZ030000246.1, read as the reverse complement.
GCTCTGACAAGCTACTATCACTAGTTCCCAGACTGTATGAATTTAAGCGTGCCACTAGTTTGACATCATGGCCCCACCCTTTCACTGTCAAAACTGTTAAATGTGGCCGTCTCTTCTGCTCTAATAGCTTCATGTCTTGCACCTCCTGTCTGTGGAATTCCCTTCCAATTACTTGTTTCTCTGATAGCTATAATCTTCAACTATTCAAATGTAATGTCAGTCGACATCTCCAGATGCCCTGAACTATCCCTTGCCCTTCTCTTCATGCTTTCCTCCATCACACTCTCACTCCCACTCTATAACCCCCTGAGTATTAGTGGCATCCCGCCTTGCTTGGGGTGAAATGCTTAAAAAAAAAAATGAAGAGAAACTACAAGGAAACGTATATAATCAGAAGACATCTATCTGTATTTCTGAGATGAAGTATTATGTACACTATTTACATTGTTCGGACTGTTGTCCTCATCTTTGTTGCCATATTTATTACAACGTTTCGGCCTTTCAGTATCTGTCTATATTTCTGAGATGAAGTATTATGTACACTATTTACATTGTTCGGACTGTTGTCCTCATCTTTGTTGCCATATTTATTACAACGTTTCGGCCTTTCAGTATCTGTCTATATTTCTGAGATGAAGTATTATGTACACTATTTACATTGTTCGGACTGTTGTCCTCATCTTTGTTGCCATATTTATTACAACATTTCGGCCTTTCAGTATCTGTCTATATTTCTAAGATGAGGTATTATGTACACTATTTACATTGTTCGGACTGTTGTCCTCATCTTTGTTGCCATATTTATCGCAACGTTTCGGCTGTTGTACACTCCAGACTTCTTCAGGTGGTTGGAATGTCGAACTGAATCCTTTATTTCACTCACTGAGGTAGACTGTTTTAGTTCCACATGCCATGTCTAATGGATGTCAGTTATCTCCTGTTAATTTACCTCTCCAAGTTCTCCACTTCCTTAACCAAGTATTGAACTCACACTGTGACTGGATCTAACCAACACTGTGCCATGTGTCCTTAAGGACATCAGTGCATGAATTTCTGGGACTTATAAACCTAATGTCTTCAGCAAACATTTTTTACCAGTGTTCATATTGCAATTTTTGCTGTAATCATTGCATGTGTTTTTTATCAGAGCTCATATTGCAATTTTCGTTGTTATTATTGCTTTTCTCTGCCACTCCTTATTACTGGTTCCCATATTGTATTCATATTGAACTCACTCTCTTTGTGTCCTGTCACTGGATCTAATCAATGCCTTTATTCACTTAAGGACAAATGACATTGTGGATCCACTGACAGGACCCAAAGAGAGTGAGTCCAAACAGTCCGAACAATGTAAATAATCAGAAGACAGTTGAAATTTCTGGAACACATAATGAGAAAAGAGGCCTTGGAGAATGTGACACTCACAAGATACGCTAAAGGCAAGAAAAGTGGGAGGAAAAGTGAATAACCCACTTAATGGGTTTGTGATGTTTGAATAATAAATGATGTAATTCTTTGAGCCGTGTCAATATGCTTATTTTTATCATTATTCTTATCATCACTTGTCACTCGGTGTCAATATTTCACACCAGATCAAAGCTTGCATATCATAAACATTGAAAACTACCAATACTATTTTACATTTTCTCATCTTTTAACTTTTAAGATCTCTTACAAGGGCTAATTTGAAAACTCCCAACTTAAATAAATGTGACTCAATGATGGGAAATAGTTTTCTGTTATTTTTTAAACAGTGTTTCCTTTTAGAGTTATTCAGATACTATGCCTGAATTTTACTGGAAGTTTCCTGTTACAGGGGGAAAAAAAAAAAAAAAAAAGGAAATGAAAAGAGGTGGTTGTGGGAGTGGGGTAGCTGTATTAATCAAAATTATGTGTTGTCTTATTGCATTGAATGATGGGATACCAGAAAAAAAATTTGATTGGTTCACTAAAAAATAACTACAAAACCATAGGTCAAGTCATATCATCCATATTAATATAAACATATTTAAAGTTTATTACTGAATGATTGAAAGATGAGGTTATTAGAGTTTATTATTATTAAATATTATCTAATTATAATTACTAATAATTATTATTATTAATTATTTAATTGCATATTAAATTGATATTAATTTTTTATATTATTATTTTATTATTATTAACCATTTATTATTGAATTACTGAATGATCAGATTATTAAAGTGTATTATTTAAAGATGAGATTATTACAGTTTATTATTATTATTATTATTATATATTATCTAAATATTATTATTAATAATAATAATCATTAATAATAACTATTATTATTAATTAAATATTTAATTGCATATTAATATCAGGTACTAAATTGATATTAACTTAATATTTTGTGGTGAATGCACTTCAGTATATATGCAAAAGAGGCCCTGGATCACATGTGGACATGTCAACACCAGTTACATCCAGGTTTTTCCTTTAGCAGCAGGACAGCTTGGCAAGTCGAGGTACGAGCCTCTCTGCAACTGGTCAAGATCCAGTTTTTGTAAGGTGACTCATGCTAATAAAAGCAACAGGAAAGCCAACAGCTGGTAAGACATGGTGTCTTGTAAAGTCGATCTCATGGGCATTTTGTTCCTAAAGTTGCAGTGGGTTCTAAGGCAGTGTTATTTTTGTTACCTCCTGTCTCTTTCCCCTTTCTGCCTATTACCCCCATCATTGTTGGGTGAGCAATTGGTTAGGTCTCAACACACTCTTTGCTTACATTACAGCATATTTTTATTAGTAGTAGTAATTTATTATTATAATTTATTACTGAATGATTGAATAATGAGATACCAAAAAAGAAGTTTGATTGGCTGAAAAATATCTCCAAAATCTCAATTCCCTCTCTATTTCTAGCTGTCAAGGCCAAGTAGTATGTTCGACTCTTAAATTCTTTCTTTACTTAAAAAGGAAATTTTTTTTATCTTTCCTCTTGTTGTAACCTAGAAAAGGTTACTGAATGATGAATAACCAAAACAGGGGTTGAAAATGAAATGGTAATCTTTATAACATCAACAAAATACAATACTCATCAGTGGCATGAAGTAGGTAAACCACTGCTAGTGGTGCACTACTTAGACAGCATATTACCCCCACTTATGATAGTGTCCAACATATTTATGAGGATTTAAACATACTCATTAGTGTTCAATAACAGTATATAACACCTCTTTAGATCTAAAAAATGGTACTTTATGCAGAGTTTGGTTACTGTGAAAAGTTAAGTCATATTTATAAAAGTTTTATTTTGAACTGTCTGGACTTTAGGTATCTCTCAATCTGGGTAACCTTCAAGGAATTTAAAACTTAACACTTTATTCACTCTAAGAGGGTAGATATTTTTTTTTTTTTCATTCTGCCTCCCTATACTATTTACATTATTTACACTTGGACTAATGTGCTCATCTTCATTGTTATTATGACAATGTTTCGCCCATTGTGCCTTTCAGCCTTCATCAGGTGCTGGTTGATCTGGGTAACTTTTAGGGGATTTTTGAACTGAACCCTTTATTTCATATACAGAGGTAGATTGTTCTCATTCTACTGATTAAATCTTGGGATATTTTGTCTAGTTCTTCTTTAGTAGTCTTCTTCCTGTTTCCACTGACGTCCTGGGTATGACGATAAACTACGTCCAACAGCAAGGCCTCTGATAATGTTTCTGAAAAAAATAATGTTGCCAGCTGTACGTTTCTGAAAAAATAATGTTGCCAGCTGTACGTTTCTGAAAAAAATAAAATAATTTAATAGTTGCCATATATATATATATAAAAAGTTTCAATTAAAAATATAATGTTTTATTTTAAAAATTTATAATATTGTCATAAAACATAATTTTTAATTTGAAACTTTAATAGTATATAATATATATATATATATATATATATATATATATATATATATATATATATATATAGCATTAAATGACCTACAGTGGTTGATATGCCATAAAACCCAACCAACCAACCTGTTTCCACTGAGTCTAAGTCAGCCCAGGAATTGAACTCATTCTTATTTAGTACTACTCAGTTATTGCTCTTCCTGTTTCCCCTGAGCCTAAGTTTGCACTACTCAGCCCAGGAATTGAACTCATCCTTATTTATTAATACTGCTCAATTATTGCTCTTCCTGTTTCTTGATTTAACCATACATTCTATGCTAACAGTTGCATGTCTTGCATGTGGAACTCTATATTCTTCAAAAATATAAATGCAATGTCAAATGTTGTCTTCTGTCTTTATAATTCCTGTTCTTTTATTGTTTTTTCTCTTTAATAATCTTTTTCTTTGATTCTTTCACACCAAGTGACCCCTTGTCTTAGTAGCTTTATTACCTTGGGTAAAATTATTTTTTAAAAAAAAAGTGCATACATATTAACCATTTTTCTATGACCTGAATCTTTTACGTGTATAATATATGAGGAGGTGCTTGGCCTGATGTGCTTACAAAAATCTGGCCAAATCTCAGATTTTATTTATTTCAAGATTATTTTTGTTAGGCTAAAAAATTTTCAGTATCCTCCTTTTAAAATTAGAATTAAATTTAATAATATATTAATGTATCAAGTAATAATATATCAAGTGTTACTGCTGAATTTTGACGACATTTCAAAATTTACTTTCAAAATGTTATCTTATTAAAGAACAATTGTAGTCAGACCTTTTTAAGAAGAAAGAAATTAAATCTTTATTTAAACTCGTCTAAATTCTTTCACTTATAGTTTTACAATTGATTATAATGTGAAGAAGAAAATATATAGCATATTTAATCTAATTTTATGATGTTAGTAAAGTATAGAATATTTCATATATAGTGTATATCCTCACTTATCTCTCAACTTTTGAAGACCTAATTTTGAAGCTAATTTTAAGGGGGTCTCATCATACATGAGATATAAAATTAGCATATGTACTGCTGGCCCTGGTTATGCCATTGACCAAACTATATATCCATTTACTGTAGTTAAAAAGTACAGCTGTATTTGAAATAAACATGATTTTGATAAAACTGATGTCTTACTGAACTTATTCCAATCATGTAAATTCACATATTCATATCATATTATAAGATACAAATATAGTGAATAGCCATCTCTTCCATTGTTTACGTTTATAAGATGTTTAGCTGTTTCTCTTTCGGTTGTTTATGGCTGTACACGTTTACACAACAATTATAGTGTTACTAATGATACTTCTCTTTGATCATTCGCTTTTACTTTTTTAACTTATTTAATTAGATTATGGGATATTGAGATAGAGAAAAAGAGATACATAATAAAAAATTTTTTTTCATAAGTAAAATTTGGGGTTGCATGGTATGTGAGACTGCACATTACATGAGTGTGTGTGTGTGTGTATATATATATATAGCATATTGATGGCTGGTGTTAATAAAATATTGCTCAATGTAATATAACAGAGCCATTAAGCATATATTAATAAATATACATTTCTTTCTTCAACAGTGAAAGGGGGAAAATATATACACATTTTTTACCTATTAAATATGTCAGTATCTGATCCTTACCTCTCCTCCTCACTATTAAGTATTGTAATAAAAATAAATTTTAAAGCATTCCTATCTCTCCCTTCCCTCTCTACTTTCGACCATGTCTGTCACACTATCTCTCACCACTCTCTACATAAGCTTAATACTGCCCTTCAAAAGTGTAAGTTTAAATTCATTTTTTCATCCTTGGGAGTAAGGTCTGATGATCCAGAGAAAAAGAAACCCCCTGGTGAAATAAATTATAACAATGGAACCTTAAAGTGATCTGTTTTTCTTTAAATTAAATTATTTGCTCTGACTTAACATTGAGTTCTCTGGATTTCATCCTCCTTGGGATTATCCATATGGATTACCAAGATTTTCATTGCTTTTTTTTAAATATATATATATATATATATATATATATATATATATATATATATATATATATATATATATATAATGTGTGTGAAAAGTGTATATAAATATATATGTATGTATAATTATTTATATATATATATATGCAGTACTTATTAGAAAGCGCTCAATATCAGAGATAGAGCTAACATATTTGGTTGGATAGATGCGAGTTTGTGACCTGGGTTTCACGCTTTAGCGATCGTCAGGTTTGTCTGACGATCGGTAAAGCATGAAACCCAGGGTCACAAACTCACATTTATCCAACCAAATATATATATATATATATATATATATATATATATATATATATATATATATATATATATATGTATATATATGGTGTGATGGATAAATCGCTGTCTAAATTAAGCAAAAATGAAAATAATGCTGACATCTCATTTTAACAGATATATTTATGAAAATTACACAAAAATATCTTGAAATACTAAAGAGTAAATTTATTCAATAAAATCGCTTCAACCACGGCCTTCAGAGGACTTTGGAATCTCCTGGATGGTCTTCTTGTTTAAATTGGTGAATGCTACCATTTTCAAATTTCTGGTGGAGTGAATTGCATCATGGTGCTTTTTTTCTCACAGATGGTGCCCAACTGGCCCCACTATACTGTGCAGTCGAAAACATCAAAAACAATGTGCATGTGCAAAATATAAAATGGCGACAATTTACCCATCACACTCCATATTGGATTGTGCTACATTCTTGGAGAACTTTTTGCCCTTCATTATGGCTCCCAAGCGTAAGGCAGACTCCTAGGTGCTTATACAGAGGAGTTCCAGCCTATGTCAAAAATCAGGTTACATCACGCCGTAGGAACAGATCTCTAATGTAAGCCGAGAACCCCCTGTATATGATTAAAGAAATAGAAAATTTGTCACTTAAATGTTTGATGTTATATTCAGAACGCTGATTCCAAAGTTTTATAGACAACCCTTTTTGTAACTGTTCAGTTTACTTGTAAGTAGGTATCAGCAATTGTCTAATTTTTCTCATTTTTGTTATTTTTATGTTAAGTTAAAAAAATAATTTCTGCGCTTTTTATTGGTGATATGTTGATTGTGTGTGTGCGCACACACGTGTAGAATGTTGTGGTTCTCATGTTCTTAATTTTCTTGTCTCCTTAAACACTTTCATTATTCATTCTTCTTCTCTCTTTTGACTCTGAGTAATGTGCGGTGTAGAAAGAGAGAGTGAGAAAGAAAAATAACATGATAATATTTGTTCATGGTTGATAAAGATGCATAGCAACCCCATGATATTTTTGAATGAATAAAATTAATTAGTTTTAGTTGAGATGGTTAAATATTTTATTTATCAAAGAGAATGTTTATGATTTGCAGAATGAGAGTCTTTGAGCATTTTAAAAATTGATGAGTCTAATTGAAGTCAGTTTTTCTTTGTTTTGTTTTATTACATCTCAGTAAAAATACAGATACCCTCTAACCTAAAAGGAAATATGGAAATTTTCTTTCATTCATTTCTCTTTCTTTGAAAAATACTGTTTATTTTCATCTTAGCTTTAAGTAGGCGTGTTTTACCGCTATGTTAATCTTGAAAACATGAAACAAAACCAATCCTTTCTTCAATGTCCCTTGATAGGATTTCATCATTATTATTACTTAGAATTTTCTGTTACAGATTAAAGGTTTATTTACTTTTTTTTTTTTTTTCTTAAATGTTAAAGGTTTATTTTTTTTCTATGTCCCTTGATAGGGTTTCATCATCATTTAGAATATTTTCTTTCAGATTAAAGGCTTATTTACTCTTTTTTTTTTTTTTTTTTTTTTTTTTTTTTTCTTTAAATGTTACAGGCTTAATTTTTTCTGTCTGGTTTGTTGTATGCCATTTAGCTGAGATATCTTAAAAGCAATTTGCTCTTATAACAAAGAAACATAACTCAGTAGTTTTTTCTTTTCTTTTTTTTAATGTTATGTCCCTTCAGTATGTAGGCGATCATGGCTCTCCATAGCTTCTTTTTCATTATCTGTAAATTGCCATGATTTATTTGGAAAGATACTGGGGTGCTTTCTCCATGGTATTGAATTCAAAGTTATTCTTCTGCTCTGGTTGTCATACAAGGCTACAAATCCCAGTCTACCCTGTTATTTAACTCATAGTTGGTGGGAGAAGAGATTGATTCAAGCTTTTTTCAACGGTAATTGCCATGCTTTGTCATGGTATAATAGTTACACATATGAGACATCCAACTTAATGTGTAAGACTATTATTATTATTATTTCATTGAAGGTCCCATCTTTTGTGTCCTTGTACCCAAACTAAGCAATATCTAGAAAGTTCAAAAGAAGCTGAAAGAAAACTGGCTAAAATTAAATTATTTTTCTTAATCTATTTTTGTTGGTTTGGAATCACCATCTCCACCATTGTTTTGATTGGTTTCAAACTTGATCTTTCTCACTGCCACATTTCACATAGCTGATCATAGCTCTTCACAGCTTCCAGTTACTTGTTCCTTTCATTTATGTTTTCTTTTTCCCCACTCTTAGTAGCATTAATTCCTCCATTCATTTACTCACATTTGTTAAGTAGGTCATGTATTGCTTTCTTCGGCTTCTCTTGTATTTGAGGCACCCTGTGAGTGTTAAATTCTCCAAGCTTTATTTCCTCATTATTTCAACTCTTTTCTGTTGTCAGCAGCAGCTTCTTTGTCATTCCTATTCTTTTTAAAACTTCAGTTGAATCCATATTGGACAACATGGATACTTGTCAAACTGATCCAATTTTTGTCATAGTACTTTGTCAACTTATTCTTTACTGTCAATGGCTTGCCACAAGAAAATGTGTTCGCCACCAGGAATTGAACCTGCATCCTTCTTTTTTTTTTTTTTTTTTTTTTTCCATAATTTTTATTTTCCACAATTTTTATTTTCCACTTTTCCTTTTGTTTTTATTTAATGTTTTCTGACTCTACTGTCTTTGTCAAGCATTTTCTTTGTGCTTTACTTTATATTTTCCATTGCCTTACCATTTTCTATTTCTTCAATTCAACTTAAAGATTCAAATTGTTCACTTGCCTGGGGTTTAATTTTTATCATTGCGCAAAAATTGTCCATTTTTCTGTTCATCTTACCGCTTTCAGTTTCCTAATTAGGTTTATTTTCAATTTCTTGTAGGGTTTTTATTTTCAACAACAAATATTGTAGAAGAAAACCAACATTTGATCTGGCATGCTTTACCACTTGGCAGTAGAGTGCATTACAGTTCAACAAGGTTCTATTTTAAGAATAACACTTTTCCTCATTCAGATATTTTTTTCAAATACTCTACTCCGTTTCATATATCTTGCTGAGCTGCGATGCTCTCTGTAGCTGAGTGGTAAAGCACACTGGATAAAACACTGGTTTCTCTTACAAAGGAGGATACATGTTTGATCATTGCTGGAGAGCACATTTTCTTTACCAAGATTTCTTGAATGCGCAGCCTGATAGCTGTAATACACACTGTTTAAAATAAAACATAAAAATGGAGCTTCTAGTTCACATACAAGTATCTGCCATAATAATGTTTGAAGTAATAAAAATGTTGAAAATAAATCCATAAAATTTTTATAAAGTATGCAGCAGAAATACCTTCCACAAAATGATAAGACATTAGTGGCAATGGCGTCTTCATCTAGCTAATGTCTTACCATTGTATGAGAAGTATAGGTGGGAAGTATTTCTACTGCACCCACGTGATGTAAAAACCTGTCTCTATGAACACGATTTATGTTTCAACAAACATTCTAATTCTCTTGTCTTACATAGGAATCATGTTGGCCATAACTTTGATTTTATTAATGCCACCCTAATTATAAAAGAACAATTCTTTAAGGGGAAAAATACATTGAAAATGTAATAATAACATTATTATTAACTATAAACACATGCCTAAAATGTTACATTACATCACTATCCTTCTTAAAGAATCTAATTTGTACCTGTCTAATACAAAGAATATGTATATAAAAACAGCCACAGATTTATAGAATAACACCCCATTATGCCGACATGCTGAAAACATCAGAATTCCTTTGCCTAGACAGACACACATACACAATTACAAATATATATTACCATCTGATGTCCGCTTAGACATATTAGAATTTTTACAAACTTACATGTAGAATTATCTATGGTTTTAATGCATGTCATACATTACTGAACAATGGGAATCAATCCAAACAAAACTGAAAATACCAAAGTTCTGTTTTTTTGTCTATTTTCTCTCAATCTCTAACAAAGCTTTAATAAAGGTGAAACATGTTAGATTGATATTTCCTATTTGTTCTTTATCTTATCATCCTGTCAGGTTCTGAGCCATATTTGATCTTTAACTATAAATTTGATCTTTATACAGGGTGGCAATAAAGTCTTTATACAGTTACTTATAATAAAAAGCAAAGCATTTAAGCAGGTGGCTTGCAGTTCGAAAAGTATTGGTTAGATTTTATTGTTATTAACCAGAACCATTTTAATAATAAATTTCTGGACTGTTGATTAATTGTTTTGTCTTAATTGTTATTGTAAGTAACAATATGATGACTTTATTGCCACCCTGTTTTATATATATATATATATATATATATATATATATATATATATATATACTAGAATTCAAAAGTTTAAAGAAACCCCTGGTAATTTTTTAAATTGGACCAAAAAGTAGTTGTTTTGTACTTTAAATAAGAGAAAATTATTATACATCGTTAAAAAAGAAAAGAAAAAATGAGACCTGATTTTTTTTATTAAAAATTTTATGACAAAAAGAGAAAAAAAAGCATTTTATGATTAAATTTTGCTCTCATCAAAATATCCTCCTTTAGCCTTGATTACTGCAGCACAAAATTTTGGCATTCGTTGCAAAAGTTTCTCAAAGTATAAGTTTGATAATTGATTCCATTCTTTTTTCAATGACTAAGAGCTCTTTTTCATTTTTTTTTTTTTTTTCACTCTTCTGTCAAGTTCATCCCATACTAATTCTGGGGGTTGGCTTCAAACTTTTAAACTGTAATGTGTACGTATATATATATATATATGATTCCTGTTGGAAGACGCATATTTTCTATGAAAATTTCTCAGACCTTCAGGCCAGTAAATGTCATTAATACTGTTTATTATAAACAGAGCATTTGCTTAAATATTTTTATCTTTAAAAAGAATGTATCAACATAAAAATATCTTAAAATACACACACACACATATATATATATATAGAGTATGTGTGTTAAATGACTGATAGGAAATATCTGAAACAAAGATTTTAAGATGGAATAGGTGAAAAACAGTTGGATATTTAAAATTTAATTGTGTTGTTATTATTCTATTCAGTAAGAACAACTGAAAAGAAAATAAGGAAAAAAATCATTACCATAGCAACCTTGATACCTAGAAATGATTTGGTTTTCAAAAATGTTTAAATTAACCACAACATCTATAAATAGCAAGAATTAATTCCTTAGCTTTTTTCAATTGTTCTGACGATGTTCTTATGAATAAAACATTAACAACAGAATAAAAAGTTTTAAACGTCCAACTGGCTTTCGCACATTCCATCTTGTATATAGGTTGCTGTTTAAAAGTCTTCAACCATTTTAAACTATTAGAAATTTATAATTGCCATCTTATAAGTTGATGTTTTTTATTGTGATATCTACAGATGAAACTCTGACCATATTTAGTCATTTTTATGCCTAATTATCATATTTTTGGCAATGGTTCAGAAAGTGCATGGAATATGGGAGACAACTCCCAAAACTGGCAGTGCAAAAGATTTTGGCCACCCCACATAAAGTCAGGTGCTATTTTAAAACAGAAAAAATTCAATGTTAATTGCTATCTTCTGTCTTCTTGAATCCGCTTCATCTTTTGTCCTTTTGCAAATCCTCCCTAATTCTCAGTCATCTTTTTACTTTCACTCCTTGTAACCCCTTGTGTACTAGTTGCATCCATGCCTTTCTTGGGATGAAATGATTAAAAAAAAGACAATGTTGGTTTCAAGACATTGTTAATATTTTGTGTAGATTCTTGTAGCTTCAGTAATTGCTTCAAGTCACCTATGATAGGATGTTTAAAAATCTTTCATCTTCTTCACAGGTACTAGATAGCATTCCCTATGGTTGGGCTCCCACAACTCAAGATCACATGGATTCTTCTGATGAATTCTACTTATTTGTTCTGTCAACATTTGATCTGTGCTTTAAGTTAGGGCTCTAAACTGGTCAGATATTCAATGAAATAACATATAAGTACTACTATTTAATCTATGCCTTGGGAATGAAGAGATGGATTCATACCCTTCTCAAAGGTATTTGTGCCTAAATGCATCTAACAGACTTTTCTGGAATTCAAACTCTGCTCTCTGATTTCTCATTCCAAGCCACTATCCAATACACCACTTGCACATCCAATAATTGGATTAATATAGTTAAAGATGATAAAGAACAAATAGGATATGTATATCAATCTAACGTGTTTCACTTTTATTAAATCTTCGACAGAAACAGTGGTATTTTCAATTTTGTTAGGGTCAGTTCTCATTGGTCAGGCACATGTCATGTGCATTAAACTGTAGATAATTCTATATGTATGTATGTATGTTTGTGAAGATTCTTATATGTCTAAGTGGGCATTGGATGGTAATGTGTATTTGTAATTGTGTATATGTACCTGTCTAGTGGAAGTTCTAATGTCTTCACAACATCATTCTAATTTATGGCTGATCTTTTTAAGTATGTATACTTTGTATTAGATTGATATAAGTTAGATTCTTTAAGAACAAATTCAAAAAAAGATGGTGATATATTTTAGGCATGTGTTTATAGTTGGTAATAATTTTATTAAGTTTTCAAAGTACTTTCGCCTAAAGAATTAGGTACTTTTTAAAAAAAAAAAATTAGGATGGCATTAGTGAAATCAAAGTTATATCCAAGCATCATTTTAATGCAAAATGAGTTAGATTGTTGGTCCAAATGTAAGTCTCTCTTGTGTTCATAGAGGCGGGCTTTTAAATCAGTGAAGTATGTGATAGCCTAACAATAGGACTTTCCAGAGGCTATCTATAGTGTATGTATGCACGTGCACACACACATACACACGTATACTCCTAAAAAAAAGATCAAAACTCATTTTTAAATTCTGACATGAAAAAAAAATTCCTACTCATCTACCTACAACTGCATAATAACTCAAAATTTGGAATAACATCCCATAACCTAAATCTAATAAACTATATTTCAAATATCAAAATTTAGGACTGAATAAAATATTCGGAAAGAAATCAAGAAAGAAAGAAATGAATGAATTAAATACATTGAAATAAAAGTAAAATTAAAATGAGCAACTAAAAGCCAGGACTATAGGCAATCATGGCTCTCCACAGATTTCATATGTTGTGACAAGCTACATTTTTTAGTTCCACCAATTCAAGCTTTTACAGCTTAAATCTTCCATGTTGCATATACAGGCTCAGATCTTCCTCATTTCCTTTGTATTTCATTAGTAAGGTGGAAGTTCTATTCAAACAACTTCTTTCTAAGAACTATTACTTTATAGAACAGACACCCAAGAGGATGCTTTCCCCGATTTTCCTACTTAAAGCCATCTGTCTATATTTTTGAGATGAGGTATTATAGTTATTTACATGATTCGGACTGTTGTCCTTACTTTTATTGCCATATTCATAATGTTTCAGCCATTGTATGCTATGGCCTCCTTCAGATAATATATGTTGGAATTTTGAACCAAACCATTTATTTAGTCTACAGGAAGTAGATTGTTCTAATTTCACATGCCATGTCTGAAAACCAAAAATTACTAGACTTCAAGATATCTTAATACCCAAAGAATTTTTTTGTAAAGAAAGTGTTCAATAGGGAACTATATGCAAGAAATGGCTTGTAAATTTGAATGCCTACAAAACAAAATGGCTTTCATTTAATCACCACAGAGAGCCTGACTGATGCTAAACTCCAGGAGAGCAACACTCTTGGTCTCAGTTTTCCACTGATGTAAAGTGGAGCAGCTATATCAAATGAATTGCTACATCTACTGCAAGGAAAGTTAGTTCACAGTGTCATGCCAGAAAATTTTTCTTATCAATATCCATCTTACACATTTAAAAATATATCATTTATCTGTGCATTGAATACTGCTGCCATATCTGGTCTGGTGCTCCTGCTGTACATCTTTGAATTCTTGACAAAATCCAAAGACGGATCTGCAATGTGATCAGTCTTGACCTGGCACCTTGACTTCAGTTATGTTCTCACCTGCATGATGTGGCTTCCCTCTATCTTTTCTACAAATATTTTCATGGCAATTTTTCTAACGGTCTTTTTTTCTTGGTACCTCGACTGCATGAATTTAAGCGTGCAACTAGATTGGCAACTAGGTGTCACTGTTTTACTGTTGAACTAGCTAGATGCAACCACCTCGGCTACTTTAACATTTTCTTTTCTCACACTTCCCACTTGTGGAAATCTCTTCAGATTTCTTGTTTCCCTGATAATAACAATCTTTAAAAATTTAATTGCAACATGAATTGCTGTCTTTCATTTTCTTGAACTGTATTCCTTTTTTGTC
>CAHIKZ030000246.1:2500-37500 GCA_903632075.3 Acanthosepion pharaonis | reverse complement strand
TAGATACAAATATTTAAGTAAATGCTGTTTATAATAAACAGTATTAACAACATTTACCCGTCTGAATGTCCAAGAAATTATATATAATATATATTAAATATATATATATATATATATATATATATATATATATATATATATATATATATATATATATATATTTGTTGAAAAAGGTTCTTTGGTTTAGGTTTTTTATATTTTACTTTTCTGAACTTAATGAATGTCAAGATTGTCCAAAATTTTGTTGGTTTTATAGTACTATCAGTTAAAACCTTTAGTTCCCTGCATTATTTTTTGTTGTATCCTTAAAGAGGTTACAAACAGACAAAGGTGGTACTCGAGTGAAAAGAACCGCAACACTAGTGTAGATGAAAGAAAAAGAGGTTTATTGTAAAAGAGAATACACTACTGAAAGACAGGGAATCAGTTAGCCATCTAGTAATTCCTGAAGCAAGTCCACTATGTATATCCTATGCTTATTATATATATCTACCAACATAGTCAGTCCACAATAGGTGATAGGGAGAGTGGGACATTCCATTACAACATTATTATTATTACTTCCCTTTCTAGTGCATTCTTTTTCAAGGCCTCTCAATTACAATATTCTTATTGTTAATTTCACTCAAAGATGTTTTCTGCTACTATAGCAGGATATGACTACACAACTATGAGATTCAAGCACACTATTGTTCAAGGATCAGTCAGCTTCAGTGGCAGGTTAAGCTTCTTGTACAGCAAATGAAGTCATATACAGAGCGATAAAGGTTAAACAAAAAAATAATCCTTGAAAATGACTATCAGTTTAAGTACCTTGACAGTCTTGTTTAATGAAACATATCAGCATGCCACATTCTTTAGCTATGGATTTTTTTTTCGTTTTTTTTTTTTTTAATCAGAATCACCCCAAGCAAGGCAGTAATGCCACTAGAACAGGAGTTACAAGAAAGAAACAAAAACGTTAATGATGAGCGGAAAGAGAAAAGACCAGTCAGGTTGACAGTAGATAGCGATTGACATTGCATTTAAATTTTTGCAGATTAAAGTTGGCTGGAAAGCATGAAGCTGGAAGGAAGTTCCACAAGTGAGAAGTGAAAGTTAGCATAGAATTTATGGCTACATCATGCCAGTTCAACTGTAAATTGATGAGCACTCAATGCTAGTCTAGTGATGTGCTTAAATTCAAAAACTAGGTACCATAGTGAAGAACTCATTCGAACAATTACCATGACAGTATTTATAGAAAAGACACAGAGAAACAAACTTAAGGCAGTGGGAAAGCAACTGAAGCTGAGATGCCAGATCAAAGCCAATAATATTGCTGATTCTTTTTTGGATCTTATCAAGGAACTCTAGGTAAATAGTAGGATCACCAGACCATATTCTAAGCATTTTCAGATGTGTTTTTTTTTTGGGGGGGGGTCAATTGGTATCACCCCATACAATACAGTAAAGCTACTAATATAGAAAAGACATAGAGAGGCAACCTTATGGTTGTGGGAAAGTGACTGAAGCCCAGCCGCCAGGTCAGGACTGGGGTTGACTTGAAATGTGTTAATATTTAAGTCATTGAAGCAAGATATTAGCAAAAACTATAGAAAAGATTTTTGGAAAATATATAATAACAGTACTATGATAATTAGAGAACCCTCCCTGCCTCCCATTAGAATGTCTGATGCTCAACTCCACGAGAGCACCTATCTGTGCCTGCTCAGTCTCACACTGCACACTGACCTGAGATGGAACAAATACATTGAATCAACAGCTTCATCTACTACAAGGAAAGTTGGTTCTCTCTGTCATGCCAGAAAGTTTTCCTCACCCGAGTCTATCCTTCAAATCTATAAATCAACCATTTATTCTTGCATGGAAGGATGCTCCCATATATAGTCTGGAGCCCCCACTCTTTGTCTTAAGGTTCTTGACAAAATCCAGAGACTGATATGCAATGTAATTGGCCTTGATCTGGCATCTCATTTACAGTCGTTCTCTCACAGATATGCTGTCACTTCCCTCTGTCTCTTTTACAAATACTTTGATAGTAACTGCTCCGACAAGCTACTTTCACTAGTTCCCAAACTGCATGAATTTATGCGTGCTACTAGGTTGGCATCTCAGTCCCACCTGTTCACTGTCAAAAACCCAAACCCTGCACCTTGTCAGTCATTTTCAACGAAACTTGCATAAAAGAGGGATTGCCTCCCAAATACACAACTGCCATCTCTTCTGCTACAATAGCTTCACGTCTCACACTTCCCATCTGTGGAACTCCCTTCCTCTTACTTGCTTCCCTGATAGCTATAATCTCCAACTATACAAATGCAATGTTAATCAACATCTCCAGATGCCATGATCTATTCCCCATCTTTCTCTTCATCCTTTCCTCTATCATGCATCTTTACTCTTGCTCCCATTCTCTGTAAGCACTTGCATGCTAGTGGCACTTCCCCCTTGCTTGGGGTGAAATGCTTAAACAATTCTATAATGTAATTGCTCCTGACTGAGGAACTTGTCACTGCCACGACATGGCTTCTTCTCTGTCTTTTCTGTAAATATTTTCATGGCTGTTATTCTAATAAACACTCTACCTTGATGCCCTTGACCGCAAGAATTTAGGTGTGCTGGGGGATTGGCAAATGCGTTTCATCTTTTCACTGTTGAACTAGTGAGAATTAGTTCTATTGTAATAGTTTTCTTTTCTCTTCTGTGGATCTGTTTATTGGTTCCTTGCTTCCCTGTTACTCACAATCTTTAAAATTTTAAATGCAATGCCAATCACCATTTTCTGCCTTCCTGAAATCTGTTCTTTTATTGTCCTTTTGCTTCACTAAAGTCTTCTCATTCTTTCGCTCTCAGTAACTCTCATCCTGGGTATGACGATAAACTACATCTGGTAGCAAGGCCTCTGATTGGAACTACCACCTAATTACTGTGGTTCCCAGGTCCACCCTGGCTTGGGGCAGTAGCAACTGTTAGGATCCCAGCCCTGGGCAAACAGTGTCCCCCCCTCCAAACTGAATGTCAAGATTGTCCAAAATTTTGTTGGTTTTATAGCACTATCAGTTAAAACCTTTAGTTCCCTGCATTATTTTTTGTTGTATCCTTAAAGAGGTTACAAACAGACAAAGATGGTACTTGAGTGAAAGGAACAGCAACACCAGCATAGGTGAAAGAAATAGAGGTTTATTGTAAAAGAGAATACAATACTGAAAGACAGGGAATCAGTTAGCCATCTAGTAAATCCTGAATTTATAAAAATATAAAATTACATTTTCGTAGTAAGAATACCAGCAATACATTTTCATAGTAAAAAGAAAATTACCAGCAATAAATTTTGGAAAAAAAAATTACTAATGCTCCAAAGAAAATTAGATTGCAGCATTAAATGACCCATTAGGAGTTGATATGCTGTCAAACAAACCAAACTAAATTTCAGGCATCCTGGGTAAGGCGATAAACTACATTCAACAGCAAGGCCTTTGATAAGAAAGTTTTGAGGAGCATGGAACCACCTCTTAATTGCTGGTGTTCCCAGGTCCACCCTGACCCAGTAGTATGGTAGCACCTGTCAGGGTCCCAGCTCTGGCCAAATAGTTAACCCCACAAAAGGGGTCAAAACACTATGAAAGTATAAAAATAGGTTTTAATACCAGCAATACTTTTTTGGAAAAATTATTACTAGCAGTACATTTTGAAAAAAAAGTATTACCATCAATAGATTTTTGGAATAATAAAAAAAAATTACCCGCAATAGATTTTTGGGAAAAAAATTATCAGCAGATGAACTGGGAAATAGTGGGAGTAAAAATCAACATAGAATATTTAACCCATTTGCCATTTACTGAGGAAATTTTATTAACATGACAATCAATGGATGAATTATGAGAAATGTTAAATTTTTCTAAATCAGAAAATTGGAATGTGAGATTTAAAGTGAACAGAAATATAAATAACGTTGAAGTGTATCATACTGAAAAAAAGATCCTAAAGCTAGAACAGAAGAATTAGTGCATGAAATGTGTATGCAAATGTACCAATTATTATGGGACAGAGGCAGTAATAAATAATTCCAATCCCAAATTGGAAGGATTGCTGCTAGTTCTAAGCTGGTTCTCTTTAATCCTGATATGCTACAGTGTTTCTATAGAAATTGATTTCTGTCCCATAATGGTTTGGTACATTTAGTGCATGAAATGTGTATGCAAATATATTAGACAGAAAACAATTCAATCCCAAATTGGAAGGATTGCTGCTAGTAATGGTTGGTACATTGATTGCAATTATTAGAGTGCATGAAATGTGTATGCAAATGTACCAACTATTATGGGACAGAGGTAGTAATAAATAATTCAATCCCAAATTGGAAGGATTGCTGCTAGTTCAAAGCTGGGTCTCTTTAATTCTGATATGCTACAGTGTTTCTACTTCTGTCCCAAATTGATTTAGCAATATATTAGACTACTTTCAATGTCCTAGTTCAAAGCTGAATCTCTTTAATCCTGATATGCTACAGTGTTCCCATTTCTGCAATTTATTAAACTACATAATGAAATGTGTATGCAAATGTACCAAATATTATGGGGACAGAGGTAATAAATAATTCCAAAAATAATTTCAATTCTAAAATAATAATTTAAAAAATTGTTGCAAATGATCTTTTGGTTTGGTAAATATAAATGTGTATGCAAATGTACCATTAGTTTAAATATAACATATTAAATTTCATGAAAAATGAACTGATGATTTTATATATAATGTGTATGTAGGAATATATATATATATATATATATATATATATATATATATATATATATTTTGCAAACATAAATTAGACAGCAAGGCTAAGTTTTGTGGATTCATTTCAGCCGTTAAACAGTGTGCCTGGGTTGATAACCTCGTTTAGCTTCATCTTGCCAGGTGTAAAGTAAAAAAATATATTTTTAGACACTTCTTGTCCTTTTTGGCAAATTTCCCTTAGGTAGATGTACCTGCTTACTCACTCACATCACTTTCCCCCACCTCCTCCACAGATCTCTTCATGACTAACGTATGTGCCGAAACTGGGCTGTTATTACCCAAAATAGAACTGGAAGCACTGGCATTGCTGCTTGTGATGATTTTCTTTAGCACTAAGAATAGCTTTTGAGTCTGGGAAATAGGTCTTGGTGTGTGAACATCTGCAGCAAGGTTGCAGTGGTTATGAGCTGTTTACTGAGAAGTCTCCTACGCTGTTAAATTATGAAGTTTCTGGGCAACTCTTGCGGAAAATAGTCCATTAATGTTTTTTTGTTTTTTATTTATTATTGTCTATTATATGAATGTATTAATCAGAGCTTTCCAAATTGGTGTGTTATGGCACATTTTTTTTTTTTTTTTTTTTTTTTTTCTACATACTATAAACTTTCAGGATGTTGGCGATCATGGCTCTCTATAGCTTTCTTCCTGTCTCTTGCTTTAATTAACTTTTCACTCTTTACCATCCTCTATTGTCCTTGTTCTGTCATCCATTTGCACAAACTTAATTAGGCTAATCGCTGTTTCTCTCTTTGTCTCTTGACTTCATTATATCAATGTGAGTGTTAAATTCTCTCAACCCTCTTTCCTCATCAATTGTGCATCCTGGGTATGACGATAAACTACACCCTCATCCTGGTTAAGACGATAAACTATATCCAGTAGCAAGGCCTCTGATCAGAAAGTTTTGAGGAGTCTGTCCCATGTCCACCCTGACCGGGGGTGGTAGCACCTGTTAGGGTCCCAACTATGAGCAAATAGTTAACCCTGAAACTGAGATAAAAAGCATTATAAAAGTGTAAATATAGGTTTTAATACCAGAAATACTTTGTAAAAAATTATTACCAAAAAATAATATTACCAACTATATGTTTTTGGAAAAAAAATATTACCCGCTATACATTTTTGAAAAAATAATATTACCAGCTATACATTTTTGAGGAAAAAATATTAGCAGAAATAGATTTTTGACAAAACAAAAATACTACCAGGAAAAAAAAAGTTGTCAGCATTAAATGACCGATTGAGGTGTTGATATGCTGTAAAACAAACCAAACCAAACCAAACTTCATCAATTGTACTAGAAATTTCGTCTTTTTCAGATTTTGTTGTTCCTATTTTCCTTAATATTTCCTTGTGACGTCTTCTGTCCATGATACTCTCAACATTTGTCAGTACAACTATGTCTCTCTTGCTTCAAGTCTCTTCTTCATATGTATGGAATGAATGTGTGGTAGCATAATCAACAGTGGCTCAGAATGGGAAAACAGAAATCCAAGTTTGAAAACCAGTCGGGATATATACGAGGAGTTTGTCCAGCATTCACTGCCATATAGGAGGACTGATATTACAAAACTGTTCAGTACTCTTTTCTTTGTTTTTAATGAAATTTTCCTTGTTCTTAATACTTTACTCAGCTTTTGAAAGTTGTCATTCACTATCCCAATGTGCCTTCAGCTTTCAGTATCGTACTTTCCGTCCTCTGTTAAAATACTTCCCAGATATCTAAATGGTTGTACTTGTTTGATTTTTAATTTGCATGTTGGGCTGTTGCTTTTGCTAACAATCATGCATTCTGTCTTGTAATTGATGTTTAGTCCTTTCTTCTTGCTTTCTTTTACTACCTTCTGTATGAGTTTTTGTAGTTTCCTTTCTTTGTCTGCTATCAACACTGGGTCATCTTCATATATTATGCAGTTAAGGTTGTGGCCACTAATAATGAATCATGGTAGTACTTCTAATTCTCTCAGAATTGTCTGACTGTATAGGCTGAATAAGTCTGGCGAGAAGATCGGGCAAAGGGGAAGCCATATTGCTTGTCTGAGAGCAGATCATGGGATGTGAGGTAGTTAACCACCTCGGTATTGATTAGGGCTTCGAAGACTTTGCTGAAGAGGAGTAGAAGACTGATAGGATGGTAGTTAGAAGGGTCAGAGGGATCGCCAGAGTTCTTGAAGACAGGAACAATCGAAGAGGACTTCCAGCAGTCAGGAAAACAAGATTCCTTGAGGCAGTAGTTGTATAGTTTAGAAAGGGCGGGTGCCAGTTCAGGCGCGCATTTCTTCAAGACAATGGCTGGTATCCCATCTCCACCACTAGCCTTGTTGGAGTCTAAATTGGAGATAACGCCCAATACCAAAGACGGTGTTATGTGTAACCCACTCAATAGACCTCAGTTCTAAAAGGGAAGTCGGGTATGGGTACACCGGAAGAGTCAAGCGTTGAGTTGAATGAAAATTTCCGAGCAAAGCATTCAGCCTTGTCGGCAGAGGAGGTCAGGACATCGAACTAGTTGAACAATGGTGGTATAGAGGGTTTGCAATTGTTCAATATGCTCTTGCAGAGACGCCAATAATCTTTGGAGCCAAATTTACGAGATACAATATGCTCCTTCATCCGAGCAGCAAATGGTGACTTAGCATCATTGAAGACATGCTTACACTCGTTATGGGTGGAGGCAAAGAGACGTCTATTGCAGTCAGACTTGTCGCTATGGAATAAGTGAAAGAAGTGGTTCCTATGGGCGATGGCGGCTGAATAATTCCAGCAGTTCTTTGTGACGTACTTTATAAAATGCTTTTGTGTAATCTATAAAACCCAGGTACATATCCTTCTGCATTTGTATTGCTCTTTTAGATATCATTAGTAAAGCTTAAGTTTTCAGGTCAAAATCAAAAACCGGTTCCAAAATGTGTATATATATATATATATATATATATATATATATATATATATATATATATATATATATATTGCAAACATAAATTAGACAGCAAGGCTAAGTTTTGTGGAATAACTGAAAATATGAATAGGAAATTGACAACTATAATTATGAAAGAAAAAATAGCTTTTTTTTAATATCTGTTTATATTTCTGAGATGCAGTAATGTAACCATTTACATTTTTCGGACTGTTGTCCTTATCTTTGTTGTCATATTCATGATGTTTCTGCTGTTGTATGCTGTGGCCTTCTTCAGATGATTAGAATTTTGAACCAAACCCTTTATTTCATCCACTGGGGTATATTGTTCTACTTCCATATGCCATGCCTCTTCTAGATATCTCGGTTATTTCCCTTTAGTAACTCAACTGTCCAAATTTTTGTTCACCTCTGCTGTGGCAAGTTACTGGTTTGCTTCAACCAACACTTTTATCTATTGGACCATGTGCCTGTTTTGTTTTTTTTTAATCAGTTCACCACAAGCAAGGCAGTAATGTCACTAAGATGCAAGGGACTATTGGTAGTGAAAGAGGATGAAAAGACTTTAGAAGGAATCCAATCTGAAACAGGAAACAAGGAATAAACCTCTACTCCTGTTCAGAAAACCAGGGAGGAGTGTGAACTGGGTGATAGGCAAATCTATCTACTCCTAGTTTGCATTAGTCTGGTGAGAAGATACATCCTTGTCTTATACCCCTTTCTATTTTTGTATATTTACTGAATTTATTTTCTATCCATATACAGGTAGTTTGCTGCCAGTATAGGTTCTGGATTATTCTAATATCCTTCCCAAATATATCATGGTTACCGAGAAGTTTTAACAGTTCTTTGTGACGTACTTTATCAATTGCCTAATCTATAAAACTCTGGTACACATTCTTCTGTTGCTTCAAGCCTCTATGAGGAGATTGTCCAGCATTCACTGCCATATTGGAGGACTGTTATTACATAAGTGTTCAGTGAGCTTTTCTTTGTTTCTAACAAAATTTTCTTGTTTCTTAATACTTTACTTAGCTTTTGAAAGTTGTCATTCACTATCTCAATTTGGATTTTAGTGTTGCACTTTTCGTTCTCTGTTAAAACAATTCTAAAATATCCTTGTCTTACACCTCTTTCTATTTTTGTATTCTAATATCCTTCCCAAATATGCCATGGTTACCAAAAATACTTGTAAAAAATAAGTTAGATGATAAATTTTTTTTTTTTATTCTAATGACTTTTTTAGTGTCAGTTAATGTAAATGTAAGCATTTTGGAGATGCAGTCAAAGGAAATAACTTAGAAAGATAATTCATTTAATATCTTATACTTCTACATTTACTATTATTTCTTTAAAATCCCCTTTAAAAATCTTTCGTCAGTGATAGCAAAAACAAGTATTCCCCAATGGCAGGATAGTTGTGAGCGAGGGAGGAAACAGATACGAGATTGGGGGTTGAGATGACCTGACACTCCAGTTGCCCTTACAGATAATCATATCCGTTGGAGCAGAATTATCTGTTCTTAGGGGAGGGAAGCTTTATTTTCCATGCTTTTTTTTTTTACTTTTATAAGTTGTAAGGAAACGCAAGTTTCATTTTTATAGTGTACAGTCAATTGCTCTACCATATGAGATATTTACATGCACACACATACACATACATATGTATTTATTTATATATGTGTTTAAATATGTATATTGTATCTGTACGTAATGGTTTGTACATTTAGTGTATGAAATGTGTATACAAATGTACCAACTATTATGGAACAGAGGTAGTAAGAAATAATTCCAATTCCAAATTGAAAGGATTGCTGCTAGTTCTAAGCTGGTTCTCTTTAATCCTGATATGCTACTGTGTTCCCATAGAAATTGATTGCAATATATTAGACTACCTCTGTCCCATAATGATTGGTACATTTAGTGTATGAAATGTGTATGCAAATGTACCAAACATTGTGGGACAGAGGTAGTAATAAATAATTCCAATCCCAAATTGGAAGGATTGCAGCTAGTTCTAAGCTGGTTCTCTTTAATCCCGATATGCAACAGTGTTCCCATAGAAATTGATTGCAATATATTAGGCTACCTCTGTCCCATAATGATTGGTACATTTAATGTATGAAATGTGTATGCAAAGCATAAAATGTATATTGGAACAAACATAGTTTAAAAAAAAGATAACCTTTTTAAATGTCAATTGTAGTAAAAAAATTTTCTCCCTTTTCATTTCCAATTAAAAACTTATTCTCAATGTGCCATTCTTCTGAATATCATTTGCTTTTTAAGTTGATATCTTGGCAAAAGAAAAGTATGGGGTATTAGCAGTAAGGCTTATCCTCTGCTGTTATGCCAGTAACAATAGTCACTGATGTTGTGGACCAGATTAATAAAATTGAAGACATTACTTATTGAGTGCCTAATAATGTTTTAATGATTATTTGTTAATATCATTATCATAATGCATCTGTAGCCTTTATTTATTTTTAATCAGTTCACTCCAAGTAAGTTGATGAAGCCACTGAGACACAAGGTTAATGAGAGTGAAAGAAACTGAGAAAATATTGAGGTGGGGACAGAGAGAGAGAGAGAACAATAAAAGAACCAAATTCAAGGTGACAGGAGATGATGATTGACATTGCATATGAATCTTTGAAGAAAATATTTGACTAAAAAGCAAGAGGCTGGAAGAAAATGCTACAGGCTCTTGCAGGAGAAGAATCTATTAGAATAGAACTTACACTTAGCAACTTCAGCAGCAAAGGGTAAAACCTAGCCACCAATCTAGTATTGGGCTTAAATTTTTGAAGTTGAGGTACCAAAAAGGAAAATAATATTTATTTTGAAAAATACAAAAATGTGGCACAAGGCCAAGAGTGGGTAATGGGATTTGAAAAAGGCTGGTCTTTATTCTGTCTTATATTAAACTTAGCTAGCCACGATTACTGACCTAAACATAACATAGTATTTCTTACACCAAAACAACACATTCTTATATACAATTCTTACTAACAATCACCATAATAACTCAAAGTCTCTATGAAGTTCGAACTAGTTCCCATATGTACAATTTGTCTGCTGGGGTGGGGGGAGAATAAAAAATTTAAAAAAATGAAACCCCAGTGAATATTTACACCAAAGAGGAAAGCACATTAAAACATTTATCATGAAAGTATTTAGAGAAAGACACAGGGAAGCCACATTAAGGCAGTGGGAAAGTGACTGAAGCTGAGATGCCAGGTTAGGACCAATAACATTGCAAACTCTTTGTTGGATTTTTCACTAGATACATAGCAGAATCACCAAACGAGATGTGGTATCAATATTTGATGTATGGATGAATAGTAAAGGTGTAAGATAGATTCTGGCTGGAAAAATTGTCTTGTTTAACACAGTGAACCAAGTTTATTTATATAAAGAAATAAAACCTGTCATATAACACTGTTCGCATAGATATTTTTAAAGGTAAGCTATTTAAATTAAATTGGATTATGTATTGACTTTTAGTGATAACTTGGTGACATTTCAGTATTTTGTTAAATGCAATGTCTCTTCAGGATGTAGGTAAACATGGATTTTCACCAATTCCTGTTTTCTTTTTTTTTTTTTGCCATGACTTCTTGGGAAATGTATATGGTTTCCTGTTGTCTTCTCCATAATTTTGAATTTGGAGTAGTCTTTCTCCTAGAGTGGCTGACAGCCAAGGCTAGAAGGCCCAGTTTAAATGCTATTTATCCCATAGCTGAAGGGAGAAGAAATGTCCTCCTCAATGGCATCAGTGAACTTGAACTTAGCTCAACAATTCTATTTTCCACACCGATAATTGTTAACATCGATAAATAAAATAGTTGTAACTCCCTAAAATAACTTTTGAGAAAATTTCTATATGGAAATTCTATCCTTTTTCTTCTATGTGCTGTGTTCTTCAGCACATAGGCAATCATGGCTCTCCACAATTTCCTGTCATTTGTAGCTCTTAATAAATTTTGTCTTTTTCTTATTTCTCCTAAACCCTGTTCCGCTATCCATTTACTTAAGCTCATTCTTCGTCTTCTATGTGCTGTGTCTCTTCAGGACATTGGCGATCATGGCTCTCCACAATTTCCTATCCTTTGTAGATCTTAATAAAGTTTGTCAATTTGTTATTTATCCTAAACTTTGTTCCACCATCTATTTACTCAAGCTCACTAAGTATGTTAGGTGTTGTTTTCCTCTATCTCTCTCAAGCCTTCAATCTGTGCTGTATCAGATTTTCCAATTCCTCTCTCCTCATTATGTACCCTAGAAATTTCAATTGCCTTTCTTGATGTTAAGTATAAGTTTCCTTTTTATTTCCATTTTATCTAAAATTTTGTTGTTGCTCAGTCCATGGTATCCTCAGCATGCTCCTGTAGAACCACATTTCTGCTGCTGCTGCCTCAAGTTTCCTCTTCATCTGTGAGGAGATTGTCCAGCATTCTAGGAAGACTGATATTACATAACAGTTCATTACTCATTTCTTTGTTGCTAATAGAATGTTTCTGTTTCTTAATACTCTGCTTAGCTTTTGGAATGCATCTTTGGCTATCCCCATGCAACTTCGGATTTCAGTGTCACACTTTCCATCCTCTGTTATTTTCCTGTAATACAAAGCTAATCAAATTTATGGCACTCTTTAAGTTGATTGGTCTGCTTATTAAAAATACAGAAAAAACTTAGAAAGAATAATTTATGTAAATTAGCCTTCATTAGACTTTCTTTAATCCAAAATCGAAAAATATTGATTTTTTTTTTTTTTAATATTTAGTATCAATTTTTAAAGTATGAACTGTCTTCATCATATAAATACAATGTCAAATCGGTCTTTGACTTTTTAACAAGCTAGCTGAGCTTTGTTTTTATTCACAAATGTCGAGTCTGTGTCACTACATTTCTCCTCCCTAATCTCTTTATCACAGTTCAAAAAAGTACACGTTGGGATATCATCATATTATTTTCAAATGTAACAGGGCAACAAATGTCTTGTAAATTTTAACACCTCCAAAACAAAACTGCTTTCATTTAGTCACCACAGTGAACCTTTTCTGTCTGACATCATCATGGCTGATGCTGAATTCTAGGAGTGCAACACTCTATGCTTTCTTGGTACAATGTTTTCCGCTGATATGAAGTGGAGCAAGTATATCGAATCAATTGCTATTTTTTTCCTCTTTGATTGATGTTCTTAAACTTTCTATTAAGAATTGTGCCACAGAGATTTTCTTCTTGGGTTAAAACTGGCATCATTGCTTTTGTTCCTTCCCTACCACCTACAATCTTCAAAAATTCAAATGCGATGTCAATTGCCATCTTCTGTCTTCCTGAAGCCTATTCCTTTATTGTCCTTTTCCTCACTAAAGTCTTCTCATTCTCTTTCACTCCATATAACCAACTGCATCTTAGTAGCATTGTCAACTTGCTTGGGATAAAATTTTGATTAACAAAATATTTTAATATTCTATCAGCCTGTGCATCTTTGAATGCACTGAGCAGTAAATTTATTTCTCACTGTTTTAAAAAAAAAAAAAAAAAAATGATGAAACAGGACATCTATTCATGCAAGTGCATCAAATGAAATATAATATTTAAAGTACTAAGAAATAATATTGGATTAAAAATTCAAAAAACTATTAATTCCTGCAAAATCAGTTTGTTTTCAATATGAAAATAAAATATTAGCACATATGGGCTTTTGAGAAGAATTAAACAAGAAAATGTGCATTTCTGAAGTGGAATGCATAACTTCTAAAATGGTATCCATTTGATTATCCCTTTTTTTAGTTTCTAATTGATTTTTTAAAAAAAATTTTAATTGATTTTTTTCATGAAATTTTTGATTGATTTTTTTCATGAAATTTTTGATTGATTTTTTTTCATGAAATTTTTGATTTTTTTCATGAAATTTTTGATTTTTTTCATGAAATTTTTGATTTTTTTCATGAAATTTTTGATTTTTTTCATGAAATTTTTGATTTTTTTCATGAAATTTTTGATTTTTTTCATGAAATTTCTAATTGATTTTCTTTTTTTAAATTTCTAATTGATTTTCTTTTTTTAAATTTCTAATTGATTTTCTTTTTTTAAATTTCTAATTTTTTCTTTTTTAAATTTCTAATTGATTTTCTTTTTTTTAAATTTCTAATTGATTTTCTTTTTTTAAATTTCTAATTGATTTTCTTTTTTAAATTTCTAATTGATTTTCTTTTTTTTAAATTTAATTGATTTTCTTTTTTAAATTTCTAATTGATTTTCTTTTTTTGAATTTCTAATTGATTTTCTTTTTTTAAATTTCTAATTGATTTTCTTTTTTTAAATTTCTAATTGATTTTCTTTTTTTAAATTTCTAATTGATTTTCTTTTTTTAAATTTCTAATTGATTTTCTTTTTTTAAATTTCTAATTGATTTTCTTTTTTTAAATTTCTAATTGATTTTCTTTTTTTAAATTTCTAATTGATTTTCTTTTTTAAATTTCCTAATTGATTTTCTTTTTTAAATTTCTAATTGATTTTCTTTTTTTTAAAATTTCTAATTGATTTTCTTTTTTTAAATTTCTAATTGATTTTCTTTTTTTAAATTTCTAATTGATTTTCTTTTTCTTTTTTTTTTTTTCTTAGGAGTTGGTCCTATCATGATAATAGTTTCTTGTATATGTTGTTGGAGTATGTTCCTGGAGGAGAGTTATTTTCTTACCTACGGAATGCTGGACATTTTGAGGTGGAAACAGCTAACTTTTATGCCTGTGAGTTAATCTGTGCACTTGAATTCTTACACGGAAAATCCATTGTTTACCGAGACTTGAAGCCAGAAAATCTGCTTCTAGACACCGAGGGCCACATGAAGATTACAGATTTTGGATTCGCAAAGAAACTCTGGGACAGGTAAGTTTCTTCATTCAGGATTTGGTTTCACCTGAGATTGTCAACTTGTTTATACTAAGATATTTGTCTCAAGAATAATATTGTTAGAATTTTTTTTTTTTTTCAAAGACTTATAATATACCTTTAGGTTTATTTTTGTTAGAATTTTGTTATTTATTTTTCTGTAGCTTTTAATATTAAATTTATGTAAATTTAGCATTGTTGATAAATAATTTAAATTTAAAGTAATTTGTGATGGATTTCTCTTTAAAATTTGTTCTTTTTTATATTTTGTTTCTGAAATTTGTAAATTCCCTTCACAATTGCTATTTTTTTTGTTTCCAGTTTGTTCTGGGATCATGTAAATGTCTAAGTTTATCATTCAAGTCAATGTTTTCAAAATAAATTTGCTATCATTGTCGATGAAAATTTTCAGAATATTTTTATATAAGCGATATATCATGAATTTTTAACTTCTGTTATCATTTTATAAAAATATTGATAACTTATTTTTGGATGCTAAGTTTTATTATGTAAACAAAGTGAAACATCAATTTTTACTTATAAATAAATTCAAAATCTATTAATTCCTGTAAAATTACTTTGTTTTCAATATGAAAAGAAAAGGTTAACACATATAGGTGTTTGAGAAGATCTGAACGAGAAGATATGCATTTCTTAAAATAGTAATTGCACCTGTATGGATTGTGAAGTTCTTTGAGGCTGAGTGGCCTAAAGCAAATGAGATCAGATGGTAGCTTACCCTATAAAGGAATATGCGTGTTCAGACTCTACCTGAGGGCAAATTTTCGTAAGATTCTTGAATCCATTTTTTTTTTTTTTTTTTTTTTTTTTTTTAAAGCATTTCACCCCAAGCAATGGGGGAGTGCCACTAGTACGCAAGGCATTACAGAGAGTAAGAGTAAAGAGGGGTGTTTGAGGAAAGGCTATAGAGAACGACGGGGATAAAGATCAAGGCATCAGAAGATGTCGATTGACATTAAATTTGAATATTTGAAGATTATAGCTATCAGGGAAGCAAGTAAGAGGAAGGGAGTTCCACTGTTAGGAAGTGCGAGAGAAGAAGTTGTTGGAATAAAAAAGGTGGTTACATTTAACTGTTTCGACAGTAAAAGGGGTGGGGCCAAGATGCCAACCTAGTAGCATGCTCAAATTCATTTAGTCAGGACACCAGTGAAAATAGCTTGTCAGAACAGTTGCCATGAAAATATTTGTAGAAAAGACAGAGGGAAGCCACATCACATCTGTGAGAAAGTAACTGAAGTTGAGATGACAGGTCAGGACCTATCAAATTGCGTATCCGTCTTTGGATTTGGTATGGTGGTTTCAATCAATCACTTATTCACATCCTCAAAATATTGTATTATTTTGCCTTTTATACCCGTGTGAAATATATACAATGATGATCTGATGCCATATAAGATATGTCCGCAGGGTATGAGAACTCTCTGGATCAATGCAGCATTGTTGCATAGCAAAGTACCACAATGTTTCTCCCCCTTTTTTTTTAAGCATTTTGCCCCAAACAAGGCAGGTGTGCCACTAGCACACAAGGGGTTTATAGAGAGTAAGAGTAAAGATGGAGGGGTTTACAGAGAGTGAGAGTAAGAGTAAAGAGGGAGGGGTTTACAGAGTGAGAGTAAGAGTAAAGAGGGAGGGGTTTACAGAGTGAGAAAAGATTGAGGGGATTACAGTGAGGGGGTGTTTGAGGAAAGGATAAAGAGAAGGACGGGGATCAAGATCAAGGCATTAGAAGATGTCAATTGATATTACATTTGAATATTTGAAGATTATAGCTATCAAGGAAGCAAGTAAGAGGAAGGGAATTCCACTGTTGGGAAGTGCAAGAGAAGAGGTGGTTACATTTAACTGTTTTGACAGTAAAAGGGTGGGACCAAGATGCCAACCTAGTAGCACGCTTAAATTCATGCAGTTGGGGTACCAGTGAAAATACCTTGTCAGAGCAGATGCCATGAAAATATTTGTAGAAAAGACAGCAGGAAGCCATACCATGTCTGTGAGAAAGGGACTAGAATCAAGATGCCAGGTCAGGATCTATCATATTGCATATTATGGGTTGGTAAATGTAATTCACAGTATTTTTAATAAAACAAAAAATATAAAAATAACAAGGTGTCTACTCAAGCTTTTGTATTCACTGAAATGTTTAGAATAATAAGATTATTACATATAAGTAATAAATGTTTTATATGTTAATATATACCCCCTTGACATTCTATAACTTTCATCAGAATAGAATGTCAAGGGGCAAAAATTGATTTTATGTTAACTTTTATACAATGGAATAATTCCACAAGCAAAAAACAGCATTTCAGTCTACAATAAAAAATGAAGACAAAGAAATTGAAGAACTTAGAAACCAAGTAAGAATTCAAATTTACTTTGCAAATGCCAAAGCAATTGAAAAAGTAAGACTTCCAAAAGACTTGAATAATATTCTTTCATAAATGGCATTATGTTAAAGCTCACACACTTCAAGAGTCAGGCAAACAGTTTTAAAAATACAATTCCAATTCTAGCAGCCTCAGTTGTATCATGGCTAACAAGTTAATCTTTCAGATTTACTATAGTATTTATTTGTTTTTTATGGTTCAGCAACCCTTTTCAGGTTATTTCAAGCTAGAAAATATTTTTAGATTCTGTTTTTTTTTTAATGAGTATTACTAATTAACCCATAGTTGGGAGTGGGAGAAGAGCTGTATTCATACCTTCTCCAAAGTTATTAGTGTGAAAGTGAATATAATGAACCCAGTATGAATTGGAACTCAGCTCTCCGATTAACAATTCCAAATCATCATCTACTACGTCATCTGCACATCTAAGTTTACAGCACCTGGTATTCTCAAGTGGTCACTCATCTATGTACTGACCAAGCTCAATGTTGCTTAACTCTGGTAATTGTACAGGAACTAGTGTTGCAACATGATATGACTATAAGCCTTATATATCTTATTGAGTGGGATCCCACATTTGCTGGGCTTGTACTAAACAAAGTTTAATTTAGTGTAAATATCAAAATTCTGACCAGCTCTAAGCTTAACCAGTATTAATTTATTGGTTAGAAAATTAATGAATTAGATTTTAAATTTACAAACCTTTCTTATTAATTTAAGTTCTTTGTAAAACCAATGTCAAACAGACTCTCTTGTTTACCTAAGCACTATTTGTACTATTGAAAATCCAACAGTTAAAATATTGTATATCTGGAGTACCAAGAATTCTTTTAAAACTAGGTGGTACTAATACATATTATCTTTCACCAATAATGCCTACCGAAATAAGACATCCCTTTCTAAATATTTTTGGAACTTAAAAGAAGTTAATAAAACATCTACGGTAAAATGGAAAATACCAAAAAAAAAAAAAAAACTAGAACTTGAAAATCTTTAAATGAATCTTGCTTTATTATGTTTACATGAAAAATTAGAAATTATCAAATTTGCTGACAAACAATCCCTATTAAACTAAAGGAGTGAATTAACCGTAAATTGCTAACACAGTTTATCTTTTAGCTTAAAATATAGTTAAATTTTAAAAATTACATATTACCATTTCTTATAGCCATAATTTATTAGTATATAATGGTCCACCCTCTACAGGTAATTATCTTATTTTGTTTATTCAGCTTCAATATTGCTATGTATTGCTGTCCAGTTAGTATTATTATCTTATATAGATGTTCCACATTTTCAATTTTATCTACAGGTCCCTTTAAGAAGCTTTCTGAATCTAAAATTTAAAAAAGAAATTTTTTTTTTTAACTTTGTCTGATTATCCTACCCCTCTCTTTAAAGCCCTTTCAAAAAATTCATGTCATATTTGTCTACAATCACAATATATTTGTCACATATTTTCTGCAATTGTTTATGATTGCCTGTCTATGTTTTGGTTTATCATGGCATGAAAAAATAACTCACCCACCTCCATGCTCTGAGCTTACTTTTCTATTTAATGCAGATCTGACATTTAATTGGTTGATCAAGACAAACCCACAAGCCTATTTTTAACTTTGACTTTCTGTTTTCTCACCCTCCCCTATTTATCTTTTGGAAAAGAGGTAACATTTGGCTTTTGAAATTTTCTTAAAAATTATTTAATCACCAGTCACTTCCCATCGCCTGAAGAGGCACAACATAGTGGCAAAATGCAAAAGTAATTGTGTAGCGATTTCAACATCTTTTTTATTATATATATATATATATATATATATATATATATATATATAAATAAAAGAAAGAACAGCAAGATATATAATCCGTGTTCTTATAGATATTTTTATTTTTACAAAATAGTGCTCAATGTAAATTTACAGAGCATTAATATTAAAATTAATTGATTTAAAATATGTTTTTTTCGCATACACAGTTCTAACCATGTTTCAAAAATGGAAGCTAAAAAGCCACGAATTTAATTTTGTGATTAAATTAAAGATATTAGTTCCATTTCATCCTCAAGCAAATTCGCTTCAGGATGAACTGTGTAGCAAAAAAACATATTTTAAATCAATTATATATATATATATATATATATATATATATATATATATATATATATAATATATATAATGTGTGTGTAAATATTTCTCAGACTTAACCTGTAGAAAAAGACAATATGTATTAAGGAAAAAGCAATAATATTCATGAAGTAGATATATATAAAATAAGTTGCCAAAACTGTTCCTCACAATACATTGGAGAAATATGCAGAATTTTAAAAAAATGCATGTATGAGCACAAAAGAGACCTCATAAATAACAATTTAACAAATGAACTAGTTATACATAGAAATAAATTCAACCACAGTTTTGATTTTATAAATGCTACACTCATAAAAAAGAAAATAATTCACTTGGAAGAAAAATCCTTGAGAGTGACACCATTTTATATTATTCAAATATTAATCTATGCCCAGGTTTTTTCCCAATATCACCTTTCCTAACAGAATCACTACTCTCCCAAGCCAACATACACAACAAATGTAGCAAGAAATCAAAAGAAAACAGTTGAATCCATCAACATAACAATACGAAAAATATTTCTACAGGTGAAAATATTCTCTTCAAACAAAGTAATTGATGTAATTTTTCAGTTGACCATATGAATATGCAATAGCATTTCTAAATTCTTCTAGTTGCTAATGATATTTTGTTTATTGCTTATAAATATTTTGTTTCAATAAATTCATTTTGTTTTTACCTTGAAAAAGTCCACATTGGATGAAATGCGTTGGCTAGAACAACAGTTTTCCTATTGTCTTTTTTATATATATTATCTAGTATATATATATACTAGCAGTGTTGCCCGTGCTTGATTAAAAAATCGTACGACTCATACAGCAATCACTATCACTTGACTTAAAATAGTTTTGCCCTTCCTTGCCTTTAAAGGAGTGCCCTTTGTCGTGCTCATGTTGCTACATGCCTTACTTCTTGCCTATCTCACACTGCAATTTTTTTCTAAGCTCTATACAAAACATTAAATCTGTTATGAAAAAAGAACTAAACAAAATGAACACAAAACGATCAGCTTTAAAAAAGGACTCATAACTGGAAAAACCAAATGAAAAAAGAATGTTAACAACAAATACTTTTTCACACTCAACCCAGTTCTGCAGAATCAGAATCAATGTTGAGTTTAAGCAAGTGAATGAGCCAATTGGAGTAAAGTGCCATGCAGATTTAAATTTTTCCCACTTGTGATGAATGCAGCTATCAATTTGTTTTTTGCATGCTAGCATACTAGTTAACATTCGTGTCAGTCAGCTGTTGGCTCTCATGCTGGCCAATAGAATCTTCCTGCCTATTCGTGGCAGCCAGCTATAGGCTCTCACTCTGGCCAGCAGAAAATGATTACAAACTACATGAAAACTGCTATAGAAGCATGGAAAAATT
Source organism: Acanthosepion pharaonis (assembly GCA_903632075.3). Taxonomy (NCBI): domain Eukaryota; kingdom Metazoa; phylum Mollusca; class Cephalopoda; order Sepiida; family Sepiidae; genus Acanthosepion; species Acanthosepion pharaonis. The sequence continues at coordinate 16,978 of CAHIKZ030000246.1, read as the reverse complement.
GATTATTTCCACTATCGATGCGAGTTGGGAAATGCAAAGTCTTGGCCATCCCGCTAACTTTGGTGCAAATCCGTCGAAAATTGTGGCCGTGCATTCGTTACACACACACACACACATCCTGCCTTTTTATATATATATATATATATATATATATTCTTTGTATACATATATATGTATGTCTATATTTATTCTTTGTATATGTCTATATTTATTCTTTGTATATATGTCTATATTTATTCTTTGTATATATGTCTATATTTATTCTTTGTATATATGTCTATATTTATTCTTTGTATATGTATGTATATATTTATTCTTTGTATATGTATGTATATATTTATTCTTTGTATATGTATGTATATATATTCTTAGTAAATATACATATGCATGTATATATATATATATATATAATCTTAAAATAACTATAAAAGAGTGCATTAGCGCATGTTTTTAAAAATCATTATGACAGCAGAATGCAGATTTTATTGCATTTACAATAAATTTGTCTTTGTAAATTACCCCTGAAGATGATCTTAGAAAAGATCAAAAGTACTTGGGTTAACAAAAACTACAGCGCCTTCCTTGATGGATTTCATATGAACTTCAGGAAACTGATTAGAGAACTGGAAAGTATCAGTATAAAAATAAGACACAATATATCTATATTATTCAATGAAACATGTTTGAATATATATTCTTAGTGTAAGTATGTGAGTATGTGTATATATATATATTTATTCTTAGTGTGTATATATATATATATGTGTGTGTATATGTGTATATATATATATATATATATATATATATATATATAAAACAGTTCAAAATTTTGAAGCCACCCCCAGAATTAACAGGGGATGAACTTGACAGAAGAGTGAAAAAAAATTAAAAACAAAGCTCTTAGTCATTGAAAAAAGAATGGAATCAATTATCAAACTTATATTTTGAGAAACTTTTTCAATGAATACCAAAAATATGTGCTGCAGTAATCAAGGCTAAAGGAGGATATTTTGATGAGAACAAAATTTGATCATAAAATGCTTTTTTTCTTTTTGTCATAATAAAATTTCTAATAAAAATTCATGTCTCACTTTTTTTTAATCACGTATAACCATTTTCTCTTATTTAAAATACAAAACAACTACTTTTTGGGTCAATTTAAAAAATTACCAGGAGTGGCCTCAAACTTTTGAACTGTAGTGTGTTTTTGTGTGTCCATATATATATATATATATATATAAAATCGTCAAATATTCTGTCCATGATATTAATTACTCTTGAATAAATAGAACCAATTTTAAATCGATTGTATCCCACAGCTGATTATCTTCAGTTTTGCCTCCTCTTTTTTTAATCTATTTAAATGTTTTTTTTTTCTTCCAGAACATGGACACTTTGTGGTACTCCTGAATATCTTGCACCAGAAATTATCCAGAGTAAAGGTCACAATAAAGCAGTTGATTGGTGGTCGCTAGGAATTTTAATCTTTGAAATGTTGGTTGGGTATGTAACCATAATTTCATTGTCACAGCAAAAGCCATTGAAATTGATTATCAAATAATCTAAATCTCATAATCTCTAGAGGTTTTCCATTATTGAGTCATAAATAATTTTTATCTTCTCAAGGATGAAATGTGTAACATGAAATATCTGTATGAACAAACACCCGGAGAAAGCCAGAGGCAGAAATTCAGGCAGAAACAAGGGAATTTTGTTTAATATTATAAAATTTATATATTTCTTTTGTGGAGAATGTGATATACTCAAAATTTTTGGCAACATGCTGATGCATGTTGAAATCCTTGCAATATTTAGTGTTATTGAAGTTATTGCTAACATTTTTTTGCCAGTATTTACAAACTCTACATTTCGTTCAATTTCACAAACCAATCAATGAAATTTGAATAAGCTGATTTGTTTGGAAAAATACTTTGACAAAAACCCTATTTCACAGTTTAATAATTTCTTTAATTTTATAGGACATCATAGTAAACAATATTCTTTTTTAGGATTTCTTACTCTTGAGCATGCAACATACAACTGGCAATATGTAAATATTTCTTTCTGGAACCAAATTCCAACTTTTTGAAGAATCTGGTCTTGTGATTTGTTTATAGTTCTTGCAAACAAAGGCTGAACTGGAAACTAGATTCTTGTATATAAAAGAAAAGATATGCCAAAAAAAATATTGCATTTTTATTAAATAAGTATTTGTTATTTTAATCATTAAATTGTTTTTAAAATAGTGGGAGTATTTTGTATGTTAAATAATAAAGCTTAATTTTAAAAAAAAAAAAATGAATGAAAATTTATTGGACTAAGCTACGCACCCTTGTAAAACCGACTGTATTTGTACCCCGTTACCTGTTTGTACTTCTCCCCTAAATTTGGTTTCAATTGGTCAATGTATGGCTATTTTAGAGGGTGTGATGGACTAACAGAAGTCAGAGAATTTTATATGATATATAAATTTGAACAATGTTAGGTAGATTAATGACAGTGGAAAATTCACGTGTGGTATGTTTTGTCCTTTAGGAGTTTCAGACTAAAGAAATATTTTTGTTGATATAATCACATAGGAGAGGTGGTATATAAGAAAGAAAATATGAATTGAGGTATTATGATTACTTACATTATTTACATTATTTGGACTGTTATCCTCATCTTCATTGCCATATTCACAATGTTTCGGCCGTTGTATGCTCTGGCCTTCTTCAGGTGATTGGAATTTTGAACCAAACCCTTTATTTTGTCCACAAGGGTAGATTGTTCTAGTTCCATGCGCCATGCCTCTTCTGGATGTCTCAGTTGTTTCCCTTTAATTGGTATTGAAATCACAACTCATTGGGTTTAGTCAATGGATCTAGCCAATGTCTTTATCCACTATGCCATGTGTCCTTGTGGACATCTGTGTATGAATTTCTGGGACTTATAAACCTAATGTCTCAGCAACCGTTTTTTACCAGAGCTTATATTGCAATTTTTGTTGTTATTCATTGCTTTTCTCTAGCACTCCTTATTACTGGTTCCTATATTGTATTCATATCTATGCTTGGTTGGCTCAGGTGATTTTTGTGGCCTAGCATATGTACTGATTCCTTATGTTTTCATATTTTCCAGTGATATTCTCTGTCTATTATTTCAACCTCATCTCACAGGTGGGAAAAAGGGTGATCACCACCCCCTGTGGGATGAGGTTGAAATAAAAGCGAGCATCACTGGAAAAATACAAAAATTTTTTTTTTTTTTTTGTCTGGGTATGTTATCCAGCCAACCTGACTGTTTCCCTCTTTAGCTCTTGTGTTTTTTTTTTGTGTTTTTTTTTTTGTGTTGTTTTTTTTTTTTTTTTTTTTTTGTTTTTTTTGTTTAATTCTATTATTATGTATACACATTGTGACAATAGAAGATCTGTCAAGAAATTTTGTTTGCTGGATCATCCACAATGATGTGGGATACCTAATAATAGAAATTAAAAAATAAATAAATAAATCATGGAAAAACTGAGTGTGGTTGGTTGTGTTATAAAATAAGACATATCTTGGCTGATTTACAGGCAAATACTCAAGAGCAAGAGACGGATGTGAACTGGACAAAACCCCATCACAAAATGACCATTATCTTCATTTACAAATGTTCCCGACATACGTGTTCCGGTCGAAAAATAAAATAATATTTAAAGTGTTCTATTTTTCGTCCAATAAAAACGCTTCCCTCCTAATTATACTTGCTTCGTTTTTCGAGCCTGTTAAGCCATAAAAAACGCTATAAAAGGGGTCACACAGAAGTTCAACAGGCAGTCACAGGTGGCCAGGGAAGAGACCTGTCACGGTCAGCAGCTGACAGCAGGGGAGCATTAACCACCGTCAACATGTGTGAACTACTATGAGAGATCGACCTAGATCTGAAGCCAGCTTATGAACTTTACCACAAGGTAGCTGTCCCAAACCCACATGTTCCTGTTGAAATAAACCATGTAAATCTATTTCTGCTGTTGTCATATTTCTTTCTTGCAACCATATGCTTGTCTATAACAGTTGGATGACATACCCAGAAACATGTAAAAAAAAAAAAAAAAGATAAAAAAAACGTCTCAAAGTTTAAAATATCAGCAATTACAACATTTTTGGATTTTACAGCAATGCTTTAGATAAACGAGGTCCTAAAGTACAAAACACGTCACACTGAATTTCTTCACATTGTAATTCAATCGGTTAAGAACCATATGTGATACACACTTGGGCAATCATGTCTGAATAGACAGAAAATGTTCTTGCTGTAGTTTGCCATTTCTTTCTGCGATAGACTGACTGCCAACCAAGTCTATAGGACCCAATTTATCCCACTATTTAACCCTTGTATTAGGGAATAGACATGGATTCATATCTTTTAATATTTGTCTATGCAACAAATAAATTTTTTTTTTTTTACTGAGTAGCAACAATTGTTTATGCACATGTCGTAACCTAGGGAAGGTTACTGAGAGTTGGAGATTCATTGTGGAGTTCACTTGACTCACTTCTAGCAGTTGATTACTTCTTCTATGCGCCACTGGTGAATATGTGTTGTTCTTATCCCAAGTATTATCATTCATTTCTAAATCCAAATATTGTTGATCCACACCAAAATCCAAGATCTCCACTATTAATGCTGTCTTCAGGGTTAGGGTTAAAAAAAAAACTGTTAAAGAAAGATTAGGTTTATAACTCCTCAAAATTCACTCACTACTGTCCCCAAAGAATTGAGTTCAATCCCTGGTCTCATCAAGGAAAACAAAAATTTGGAGGTGGGGAGAATAAAAACTTATCAAGGCAAATTAACTAAAACTGAAATATCTAAATGTTGTAACCTAGGGAAGCTTACTGAATAGAATAATCACACGAAGGTTGGTAATTAACGATAATACTTAGGACAAGAACAACACATAAAGGATTCGACAGTAGTGCGTAGAAGTAGTCAACAGCTAGAAGTGGGTCAAGTGAATTCCACAATGAATCTCCAACTGAAGACCAACATACAGTATTTACTACTGTATTTATGCGAATGGGGATATATGCATTATCATCCATAGTTATGCTATAACAGTACAATAAATTTTAGAAAAGTATTATTAATTCTAAAAGTATTGTTTCATTTCAGATGTCCTCCATTTTTTGATGATAATCCATTTGGAATTTATGAAAAGATTCTTGCAGGGAAAATCGATTGGCCAAAACACATGGATCTTGTTGCCAAGTGAGTAATAATTTGTCTTTTTATGTAAATTAATAAATTCAATTAACTTTTGAAAACAGCAGCTTTTTCTTCTTCTCTGTGCCATACCCTGTGAGGACATCAGTGACCATTACTCTCCACAATTTCCTGCCCTTCATAGCTCTTAGTAAACTTTACCTTTTCGCTATCTCTCCTAATCCTGATTCTGCCAACCCTTTACACAAGTTCACTGGGTAAGTTATGAAACCATTTTCCTCCTCCTTTCTCTCTCTGTCATCTGTCAGTGTCAAACTTTCCAAACCCCTTTTTGCATCCTGGGTATGACGATAAACTACATTTGGCAGCAAGGCCTCTGATCAAGAGGTATTGAGGAGTGTTGAACCACCACTTAATTGCTGGTATTCCCAGATCGACCCTGACCTGGGGTGGTAGCACCTGTTAGGGCCCCAGCTATGAGTAAAAAGTTAATTGCAGTTAATTTGTCCTGGGTTTGATGATAAACTACATCCACTTCCTGGGTAAGACATTAAACTACATCCGTAGTAAGGCCTCTGATCAGGAAGTTTTGAAGAGTGTGGCACCAGCTCTTAATTGGTAGTTTTCCCATATCCACCCTGACTCGGTGTGCTAGCACCTGTTGGGGTCCCAGGTATGGGCATAGTTAAGTAGGGAGAATTTCTTCTGGGTATGATGATAAACTACATCCATGTCCTGATATTACCAGCAATACATTTTTGAAAAAATATTACCTGCAGTAGATTTTTGAAGGAAAAAAATATTACCAGCAATTCATTTTTGAAAAAAGAAAATTACCAGCAATAAAAATTGAGGTTGATAAAACAAAACAAAACAAACCAAGCCAAACTGATCTGGAGTGGTAGCACCTGTTAGAGTCCCAGCTATGGGCAAATAGTTAACCCCCAAACTGGGGTCAAAACACTATAAAAGTGTAAAAATAGGTTTAATACAGCAATACATTTTTGTAAAAATTATTACCAACAATACATTATGATCAGCAATACATTTTTGAAAAATAAAAATTACCAGTAATAAAAATCTTGTCATTAAATAACCCGTTGAGATTGATATGTCATAAAAAAACCCAAACCAAATCAAAAAACATAAAACACTAAATACTAAAAATCACTTTCACTGTGTGCAAACAAATGAAAAACAATGCCACCTATAAACTATTTGTTTTCAAATCATATATATAATATATATATATATAAACAGGATTTGGCATTAAATAACCCACAGGGTCGATATGCCAGAAAATTCACTTAACTAACCAAACCTCTTTCCTCACTATGTGCCCTAGAAATGACAAATCTTTCTGATACTAAGTATAAGTGTACTTCTTGTTTCCATTTTCTCTAAAACTTCATCACATGTTCAGTCCATGGTATCCTCAGCATCCTTCTGTAGAACCACATTCCTGTTACCTCAAGTCTCAATTTCATCTATGCAAAGATTGTCCAGCATTCACTGTCACATAGGAGTATTGTTATGTAATTGTTCAGTACTCTTGTTTCTAATGAAATTTTCCCATTTCTTAATAATTTGCTTAGCTTTTGAAAGGAATCTTTCACTATCCCAATGTACCTTCAGGTTTTGATGTTGCATTTTCTGTCCTGTTCAAACACTTCATATATACTTCAAACAGAATATATCACAACCTCCCCTGAACCATCCGAGTTGAAGTCACTCAATAATACAAAAGAGTTGAGGACTTGGATCTCACATAATAGATTCCCAAAAAGACTTCAACATCTGCAAAGCTCTTGCATGGGATGCGTGTAACAAACTTCACAAGATTTGGTGCTCAATGATGATTTACTCCTTCCACAGACACCCAGTCTCAGCTAAACTGCCATCTTGTCAAAGGAAACTACAACAACCAACAAAGAGGAGATCACTCCAAACAGACTTCCTTTTATCTATAGACAAGAGAAGACAACTCAACAGTCTTAACACTCAAGCCTTCCATCCTCCTTAAAATTCCAAACCTTTCGAACACAGATTGAACCAGTCCTACTATATGGATCAGAAACTTGGACATTATCTGCTTGTCTTGAAAGATGACTGGATAGAACACATGCAAATCTACTTAGAAAAATCCAGCGCATCAGTTGGAGATCCCATGCAATATGCGTCCTCCGACAGTGATTGAACCTGTATCCTATGAAAATTTCTCAGACATTCAGGCCAGTAAATGTTGTCAATACTGTTTATTATAAACAGAGCATTTACTTAAATATTTGTATCTATAAAAAGAATGTATAAACATGAAAAATGTCTTAAAAGACAATTGTCGGACTTTGTCCATACCAGGATATATGTATAAAACTGTAAAAATACATAAACCTAACTTCCCCCTCCAACCTATCATATCTCAAATCCCCACCCCTGTTTACCAGCTAACTAAAGCTCTTAATCAACTAATTACACCGTAAATTCGAAATAAATACAACATAAAGTCAACACATGAATTACTCCAAATTCCAAAAACGAAAAATCCCAATAAGGAAACTTTAGCCTCACTCACGTTGAAAGCTTGTTTACCAACGTCTGAGTCAGAGAAACAATAGATATAATCATAAATAATATCTACAACAATCCATCTCTCTCCCTCCCTCCATTAAAAATTCGGCCTAATATTTAAAAAAAAAACTACTCTTGATGTGCACCACAGTATTTCTTTTTTATGACCACAAAAATAACATATACGTACAATGTAATGGTGTCTCTATGGGTTCCATCCTTGGGCCAACATTTAGCAGTTTTTATATGACTAATTTAGAAAATAATGTACTTAATACCACAAAAAGCCCTCCATTTTCCTAAGATATGTACATCCTGGCTCTGATGATAAACTACATCCATGTCCTGGGTAAGACTATAAACTACGTCCAACAGCAAGGCCTCTGATCAAAAGATTTTGAGGAGTGCGGAACCACCTCTTAATTGCTGGTGTTCCCAGGTCCACCCTGACCTGGGGTGGTAGCACCTTTTAGAGTCCCAGCTATGGGTAAATAGTTAACCCCTAAACTGAGGTCAAAACACTATGAAAGTGTAAAACTAAGTTTTAATACCAGAAATACTTTGTAAAAATTTTTTTTGATACAACCTATCTCTCTCTCTCTCTATATATATATATATATATATATATATATATATGTGTGTGTGTGTGTGCAAATATATAGAAAATAGGAAAGAACTCGTTAGGTAAATAATCCAAAGTTCTTTAGTATTTTTGTTTTTATTTTTAAAAAACAGTGCTCAATACAAAAGTAGAGCCTAAATTATAATTATTTTGTAAAAATATGTTTCTTTTGCTACATAAGAGTTCTCATGTTCAAAAACAAGAACTGAAAACTTCAATATAATTATTAAAATTAAATTGAATTAAAGTATCAAGCTCTGTTTCATCTTCAAGCGAAATTTTTGGAATAACTAATCTTGAAATTTAGAGCTTGATACTTTAATTCAATGTAATTCTAATAATTGAAGTTTTCAACTCTTGTTTTTGAAACATGAAAACTCTTATGTAGCGAAGGAATCATATCTTTAAAAAATTATATATATATATTTGTATATTTAGGCAGCAATCCTTCCTTTATGCATGTTTCATCAAAAACGACGGACAAGGTACTACGGTTGAGCTTTTTACTTAATTTTTCTGGACAAAGGGTGTGTAAGAACTGTCCAAATGTTTTATATTTCCGAGTGCTTTCGGTTATACCTTTAGCCATTATCAAGGATGATTCGATTATCAGCTTAGTTGAGTGTGTGCGTTCTGTGTATGTATCAGTGTGTGGTAGGGATGTTTTTAATTTCTGAATACGGTTAGCACATTGTGGCTTTGTTCGTAGTTAATAATGTTAAGAGTTGGCTTTTTGTTTTTTATTATTAGAGCTTCCATTATTTTTAGTCTTTTTTGCAAGTGGATGCAAAATATAATATATTTGTGTTTTCTACTAGTATGTTCCTAATGGTGTCGAGTAAATCTGAGTGTGTGTTTAAATGTGTTCTGATGGAGCTGTGATCAGATAGGTGTAACATAAGATGTCTGGATAAACATGTGGTTGTGTAGCCAATGTGATTATTTATGAGTCCGGTTTGGTGATGAACGCAGTTCCTTAAAGGGCATTTGAACACATAGATAATGTTTGTTCTTTGTAATTTTGACTTAGTTGGTGTGTTGTTATTTTTGAGGATAAGGTTGGCCGTCTTAAATTTTTTATAATAGATAATAAGTTTGATTTTTTTGTTCGGATCAATAGGAGTAGTATATTTCTTTATAATATGCCTTAGAGAACATTCATCTTGTTTGTAATTAATATGCATTTGGTTTTTGTAATAAATGGGTATGTGATTTTTGGCTGTGTGTTTGTTATCGTTATTACTTGCTTTGGGGAGGAATAGTCTAATTTGTTGGTCTATAAGATAGTTAGGGAAACCGTTGTTTATTAGTGTTTGTTTAACATTAAGTTCTTTGAGGAAGAGTAGTCGAGAGGATGAGATCTGGTGTGCTCTATTTAGAAAGTTTTTTTATTACTGCTGCTTTGTACCTAAGTGGACATTCGGACAGTTCTTCTTACACACCCTTTGTCCAGAAAAGAAAGCTCTTGTCAGAACACAAGAAAAATTAAATAAAAAGCTCAACCATAGTACCTTGTCTGTCGTTTTTAATGAAACATACATATATATATATATATATATATATATTTGACACTGAAGTCAGCAGTGTCACATGCTTGGATGCAATCTTCAGGCTTTGTGTGTTGGGTTTTCACTAGATTATTTATATATGTTAGTTAATAATCTATTATGAGTAGCATGATCTATTGTATTATCCTAACAGTTATTGGGTGGGTGTTAGCAGTTATATTTTAAATTATTCTTATTCTAGAAGATATTGAGTAGAAATAATTGTGATCATTTGTAGCTATTTTATGATGTTGTTTTTTAACATTTTACAGATTATTCATTATTGATTATTTTTGTGGTGTTTATTATTATTATTATTATTACATTTGCTAATGTTTATATATGCATTTGTAGTTAATGTTGTTTATTATTTACTTATTTTGTTTATTTATTTGGGGAGGGGGTTGGTTATCTTATTTGTTTAGTATATAGAATTGGCTTTATCTGAAGTATGTTATATTATCGGCACCAATAATATAACATACACAGGTATGTTATATTATCAGTGCTGTAGTATATAGCGTCATATCTGCATTGTATATAGTGTCGTATCTGTGTTGTACATATTTGCATTTTTTATAGTGATATTTTACAAGGTATTTGTTTTTAGTTTCTGATTTTTAAGTAATATAGTAAAAGTTTGTTTTTGTTTCTGTATTTTGAGATAAGTTCTGATCATTTATTTAGTAACTTGTGTTGGTCTGGGAAGGTGATTATAGCTATTGTCTCTTTCAGAGTTCACAGTTTGGAGATTTATTGTTGTGGGCTGAAGGTCTATCCCTGAGAGATTACTTTTATCCATAAATATAGCAAACCTTAAGAATATATCATATATATCATTGAAACGAATTCATGGATTTATATTCGGACATTTTTTTTATTGCTTCACTCATTACTATAACAAGTACACGATATTTAAATAGAGACCCCATATATATTTATCAAACAGTATAATAATACATCTATTGCAACTTCATATTTGAGAGATCTTACTGCAGGTAACACATTTTTCTTTAATAAGATTTCTTGAATGTACAATCTGAAACGTGTAATACCACTCTTTAATAAATATAAATGGGGCATCTGTTTAAAATTTAGAATATTCACTGTAATAACATTATATATACCAAGTGTATCATGCAACTTTTGAAGACCTAATTTTGAAGCTAGTTAGATTACAGTAAATGGATATGTAGTTTGATCAATACCATAACCAGTGCCAGCAGTACATTACCTGATAATTGCATTTTGCAGGAAACACTGTTGCTTTTAATATTCACTTTTATATTTACATACACTCTATCAATGATATTGAGCACTTTGACCCATAAATATAGCATACCTTATTATTGTCGTTTGGGGACCTTGTGGCACTTGGTGCACCAGGTCTCCTTATTCGGCCCTTCAAAAAGTGTGGCTGGTCCTTCACGAAACCTTCACCACTATAATCAAATCTCATGTGCTGTTGTTGGGCTATCGGTTTCCTGGGAACTGATCTGTTTGATCCTCATATGTCGAATTCAACAGGAGAGTCAAGAATATATATATATATATATATATATATATATATATAAAGTCAAATTTCAAGTGGGCAGTGATGTCTTCAAGTATGATGTACTCTACCTTATTTCATTCAGTTCCCAAGGAAACAGAATTATTTTTTTTACTCTTTGTCATTCATTTGCCTAACATTGTTCTGACATATAGAAATTTATATATTATATTCTCACATATAATATATATATATATATATATACCCATTAATTCTTTTTTATATATATATATATATATATATATATATATATATATATATAATTCTTTAGAAATATATATATATATATATACACACACATATATATATGTATATTAAAAAAAAAAAAAACTGCAAACGTTTTTTGGTTGTAATGTGTACTTTTTAAAAAATGTTATGCTTTATTTTCCCTAATTTTGAAAAATTATGTTAAATATTCTCTATATGAGACATTCTCTTTTTCTGTGTTTTCTTTTTTGAACTGCAGTTCAAGAAAAGACATTTTGGTCACTAACACAGAAAAAGAGAATGTCTCATATTGAGAATATTTAACATAAAGGAAAAAATTATTTTTAATAATATGTGGAAAACTCCACCCTTTGCCTGATGATGGTCACAAGACCAGAAACTCCTGTAGCAAAATTATGGAAAATAAAGCATAATATTTAAAAAAAAAAAAAAAATCCACATTACAACCAAAAACGTTTGAGGTTTCTCTCTTCTTTTTAATATACACACTTTTATCTCATTCGAACTACTATAACCTCTCCCTTTTACACACACATATATATTATTTATATGCACCTAATATTTTTTTTTCCTCAACAGAGATTTGGTCAAAAAACTCTTGGTACAAGATCGAACAAAAAGACTAGGAAACATGAAGGTAAGTAATACATATTTCTTTTTTAATTTTTAAGTTGATATATTTATTCTGTGTTACATGAAAAACATGTTTCTTTGAACTTTTTTTTTCTCATGAGTTACATTTGAAAAGCTTCCATGACGCTTGCCTATCATCCAGTTTATACTCTGAACAGGAGTAGAGGTTTATCTCTTGTTTCCAGTTTAGGATTTGGTTTCCAGATCCTTGTAAAGTTTTCTCGTTCTCTTTCACTCCCAGTAGCCCATTGTGTGTTAGTGGCTTTCTCACATGACAGAATCGCTAAAAGCAACAATAGCTTGAAAGTTTAGAGCAGACAATTTTCTCTTTTAGGCAGAAGAATAAAGACTAAAACTCCTGCTTGGGGGTGTGACAATAGAAGAAAATGTTTATTTACATACACAAAAAAAGGTAAAGGGATATATACAAAATATGAGAGAAAGAAATGGAGAAGAAAATTCCTTTATATGAACACTTCTTTTACTTTCAGTTAAAGTCTTGCTCAAAATATTTCTCTGAGTGCCTAAAAGTTCTTTAAGCAAGTAAATTGTTTTAAAGGCATTAACACTCACATAGCCCTTGCTCTTGTTGATGGGGAAACAATTGGAATATCTGTAGTTTGCAGTTAAGTGAGTACATAAGCCAACAAAAGGAATTTCAGGGTCCTAGGAAACAAATGTCAAGTAGCTTTAGTAGAGGGCCAACATTCTGTCTTTAGAGCCTATTGAAACAGGTTCTGAAGATGACTGGTATTACTGTCGTCGACCTGATGCTATCACAATGTCCAATACTCACTACCAAAGAGGTGGATATTCTCCATATTTATTGAGATTAGAAGGCTCAGAAATATTGGGAATTTTTCCCTCCAACACTTTCCCGGCCCACTCATTCGTCAGAAAATATATTCTTATCTCTGATAAGAATTCAATGTTTGGGGATTGGATTTTGGAAGCAAGTAGTGACCATTACAAACTTCATTGCATTATGGTCAGGGCAGGGGTGGTCACGTTCCTTTTTATAATTTTCCAGCTCTCTCGTATGTCAGAAAATATATTTTTATCTCTGATAAGGATCAAGTCTTTGGGAGCCGGATTTGAAAACAAGAGTGAAAGTCAGGGCAAAGATCAGAAAAGAGGCTAGAATGTGAACTTGTAAAACATTGCAGTGGTTTTCAAATTAAATTCTAATACCTTGTTTGAAGTGAATTAAAAAAAAAAATGCAACAAATACAGGAAGTACAACACCACCTTTGAGTAGAGCAAGAAGTAGATAGAAAAAAATATTTCACCATACAGTCCCTACAATCTACGTAAAATGCTTTTTTTTATGTTGCACCTGTTTATAGCATTTTTGGTATTTTTAGTGTCTACTCATATTTGAGTAGAGTCTCCATTTATTTATTAAACAGTATGTTTATTTATTTTCCTCTACTGGCCTGAATATTCAAAAATCCTATTAAAAATAAATTATGTTCTCTAGCAGGATTTAAACGTGCATCTTTCTAGGCAGAGGGAGCTATCATTAAATCCCACACACTCTGACCGACTCCACTACAGAGAACCAATTACTCAGGCAAGACAAGCAAGCAAAAACCTCTCTTATAGATCTCCTGAAAGCCTAGATCTGCCGGAGAGCATAAAATTTTCTTTAATAGGATTTCTTGAAAATAAATGTATGAGTATCCGCTAAAAATAATGTTTAAAGTGATAAAAATTGAATTAATAAAAATCCATTGCTTTCTCTAAAGTTCACCTAGTTATAAGTAATAGAAGCAATTACTAATTTGTTTATATCGACCAGGAAAGCTCCAAAATTAATGCCTCATAATCATTACAAGGAACATAAAAACAACTGCTTGAGCAAGTTTTTAACTTCAAAACAGTTTTCTCCCACATAGTTAGCACCATTGTTTATGCATTTTCACCAAAGATAATAGCATATTATATAGTAAGATATATTATTGATATACATTATATATATATATATATATGAATTTAGTGTATTGGGTCAGCAGACCATTAGTCAAACATATATTATTAAATATAACAGACAAAGAATGTCTTATGTTTGATCATGAGCCGTTCTAAGCTTTCGGCACACATGAGCTATCATCAGAGTGGTTATATGGACATTACCACAG